>RJWJ010003412.1:0-53737 GCA_004363605.1 Indri indri
CGCTGGGCCCCACGTTTCCTGACACAATTCTACATCCACTTCACACAAGCCCCTGCCTCTCGGTGGGCTTGTAAGTCTGTGGGGAAGCTAGACTGTCTCGTGAGGGACTTATCCCGGTGCACTTACTGACCCGGCTGGCGCCGCCGTCTCACGCTCCACTCTCTATTGTCTGTCCGCGCTTTCCAGGTTTTGCATTCCAGTCTCCCATTCACCTTATTCTTTTTACAGATTTGTGTGTCCCCCGCTGAATCTCCACCAATTCACCTCGCTGTTTTTGCAGGAGAGAGATCCGGTCGTGTGTAGCAGACCGAGATCTACATCTCTTTCTCTGGAGGTAGGGAACCAGGAGGCTGCCTTAACTCCGCCATTTTTCTCCCCAATCTATGTTTAGTTCTTTGAGTAATCTCCATACTGTTTTCCATAGAGGTTGCACTAATTTTCAGTCCCATCAACAGTGTATAAGTTCTCTGCATCCACACCAGCATGTATTGTTTTTGGACTTTTTAATAAAAGCCATTCTAACAGGTGTAAGGTGAAATTTAATTGTGGTTTTAATTTACATTTCCCTGATGATTAGTGATGTTGATCATATTTTCATATGTTTATTGGCCATTTGTCTATCTTCTTTTGAAAAGCTTCTATTCATGCCTTGGACCACTTTTTGATGGGGCTGTTTGACTTTTTTTTTTCTTGCTGATTTGCTTGAGTTCTTTGTAGATTCTGGACATTAGTCCTTTATCATATGTACAGCTTGTGAATATCTTCTCTCGTTCTGTAGATTGTCTATTTGTTCTGTTGATTATTTCCTTTGCTGTGCATAAGCTTTTTAATTTGAACTAGTTCCATTTATTTATTTTCGTTGTTGCTGTGATTGTCTTTGGGGTCTTCTTCATAAATTCTTTGCCTAGGCTGATATCTAGAAGAGTTTTTCCAACATTTTCTTCTAGAATTCTTATGGTTTCATGCCTTCCATTTAAGTCCTTTATCCATCTTGAATTAATTATTATGAGTGGTGAGAGGTATGGATACTGTTTCAATCTTCTGCATGTCGCTATCCAATTTTCCCAGCACTATTTATCAAATAGGGATCTTTTCCCCAGTGTATATTGTTGACTGCTTTGTCAAAGATCAGTTGGCTGTATGTGGATGGTTTTATATCTGAGTTTCTGTTCTGTTCCATTGGTCTATGTCTCCATTTTTATGCCAATACCATGCTGTTATGGTTACTATAGCCTTGTAGTATAGTTTGAAGTCTGGTAATGTGTTACCTCCTGATTTATTCCTTTTGCTTAAGATTGTTTTGGCTGTTTGAGTTTATGTATTCCTTTTGCTAGCAAACCTATCCTGAGAGACCTACACAGAGTAAAATGGGAACAGCTGCCACATCAGTCATGTCTTCTGAATAAACTCTGGTGATCAGTGGAGTAGTAAATGTCACAGCTAAATCACCTTCACTCCAACATCAGCATGATAACCCCCAACTCAGACAGTGAAAGGTTAAGACCACAATGTAGGGCTGAGATGTAATGCAACTCTCCTCATTTCTCAATGAGTAGCCTGTATCTATGCCAGTTGGTTTGTCAACTATCTTCATCCTCAATCCTCAAACATCTCTTCAATCAGCGAAAGCCTTTGTAGAAAGTTTTTGTCTTTTCTTTTTTTTAAATCTTAATTGAAAGAGAACTCCCAGAGAAATAAAAGCACATTTTGTGGGTTTTGCAACGGCTGCTTTCAACACCATATAACAAAAAGTATTCATTATTCTTACACATGGTTTGCACAATTTAGCACAGAATCAATAGAAATCCAAAATACTAGACTTGGAGTCAGAGAGGTTCATAGTTAATTAAATTAAAGAGTACCACAAAGAATTATTTCCTCATTTGTGCTTGTATACATAAACCTGTTCAATATGGAATAGGCATTTCTTCATGGCTTTTGCAATTGTATGATTTTAAGAGCTTTGTGTATTAATAATGAAGAAATCTATTCTCAGTTATTTCCTAATTAGATTTCTCTTTTTATTTTTTCAAATCTACCTAAACCTAGCAAGTGAAAGACTCTGTGCACTGAAACTGAATGAACTCCATCTCATTGAAGGTCACATTTAGAATGTTGAATCTCCAATTGCTAAATATTTCTTTTTCTCTGAAAATACTGTGATTAGATAGAAGAATCTCAACATTGTGATTTGAATGACAATCATTATTCTATTTTGCAAATTACATAAAATTTCTGTGGGTTCGTAACCAAGGTCAATAGCTTCTTTGCACAATCCAAGAATAAAAATTAAACCCTGGTATTACAGCATTTTAGACAGAAAGAAAAGACTTCCTGTAATATGTTTTTAAGTTTAGAAAACTTTACATTTATAAGCTATGAAAACTCAATAAGTACGAAATATCCAATTCTTTCTTAAAGAGAATTCACCACATTTTTTTGAGAACTTTGTATTATATTAAAGCATTACTTCCTATTTCTTCATAAAATCTGAGAAAATCTTTCATAAAATCTGAGAAAATCTTTCTAATTCCAATTGGAAACTATTCTTCATTCCATTATCATTCAATTAAAAGGAAATGATGACTTACAAAGTTGTGTTTATTTATATAAATCAACAATGATCCCAAGTAAGTTCTTGCTCTTCTAAAATTTATATTGGATTTCACATACTGTTTTTCTACTCTGAAATTAATATTTAGGCCAGGCGTGGTGGCTCATGCCTGTAATCCTAGCACTCTGGGAGGCTGAGGCGGGCAGATCGTCCTGAGTTCAGGAGTTCGAGACCAGCCTGAGCAAGAGCGAGACCCCGTCTCTACCAAAAATAGAAAGAAATTAATCAGACAACTAAAAATATATATAGAAAAAAAAAATTAGCCGGGCATGGTGGCACATGCCTGTAGTCCCAGCTACTCGGGAGGCTGAGACAGTAAGATTGCTCAAGCCCAGGAGTTTGAGGTTGCTGTGAGCTAGGCTGATGCCACGGCACTCGCCCCAGGCAAGAGAGTGAGACTCTGTCTCAAAAAAACAAAAATTAATATTTAGACCTACCTTATTTTGACAGTACATTATACCCTTTTCCTACAGTTTAGGAATCTATAATTATTATTATTATTATTAGTGGAAGTTTTTCTTTCAACCACCTCCTATTATAGACTGCAAGCAACACATTTATTTTTCATGTTCCTTTTTAGCCATCCAAGGACCATAACAATGTTTTAAGTGAAATAATTCTCTTTTATTAATGTTATTTGTGATGATGAGTTAATGCTCAGTTTGACTATCACAGGTGATCTTATATTCCACATACCTCGCATTTTGCAATCCAGACTCAAGTTCAGTACACATTTTTTATAATGGGTTTTTTATAATGAAACAACTAGTTAAATCACCAATTAGAACTCTAAATATTGGACATTAGCCGTAACAAAATAAAGAGTTTCCATGTACTCAGCACTTTGTCTCTCAATCTTTCCACATTTCCACATGCCTGTCCCTTTTTAGTTCTGCTTCATGATTAGTTACAATAGCTCAGTGGAGAATGGCAGTTTGCATTAGAGAGGTCCGAAAGAAACAGAGCATGACCTATACCTGCAGCGGTTCTCAGATGATACCAAATATTGCCGAGTAATGTTACTACATTAATGCCACAACAGCATACAAATCGTCCGTAAAAGTCATTAATATGCAGCCAAAATCCAAATCTAAGGTTTATGCATGGGCGTGTGTTTCTGTGTAGAAGAGAGACATGCAAGAGAGCAAAGAAGCAGAAATAAGAAAGAGAAGGAAAAAGATGGATAATAGAAAAACGAAGACTATTTTCCTTCTTTTAGAGCTGATCTCTCCCATGGGATCAGGGAGCTTTTGAGCCTGGAAAGATGGGAAAACAGACATTTCACAGCCAGCCCATGTCACCTCCACAAGTGATCTGATAATGAAAAAAGCTCCAGAACTGTTGCAATCCCCATTTCCAGGCAGCTTTCATATCCCTGCAAAGGCTGCATGATCGCAGGTTATTTTAGTGGTCAGCTCCTTTTCTTTTTTAATTTAATGTTGTGGTGATGTGTATCTGAGAGGGTGTGTATAGATGACAGAAGGATCAGATCTTTAAAAGCCTGAAATCCTGCTGAGTATAAACAAAAAGGGTTTTTTTCAATATCCATGGTAGTTCCCTGTAACTAAAAAAAAAAAAAGAATCCTCAGCCAAGGCAGACATTTCAAGAGACAAGAAGCAGGTTTGCAAATAAACTGCCTTGATCAACCTTTAAATTAATATTTTATGTGACAGGGAAGTATCCTCTCTTCCCCACCTCCATCTAAGAACTTAATAGCTCTCCCCAAGAGACCAGCTGGAAGCTCAGCCTGAAGGTATAGGAATTTTTCCGGGCTATTGTCTACCGAAGACTTCTCTTACAGCAGTAGCTACAAATCAGCAGATGCGAAAGCAAAATAAATTCAATTTTGATGTTTTTTCCCTAACCTATATACCCTTATAAGGAAAATGCCTTTGTATCAGTAAAACCAAGCTGGAAAATGTCCTATTGTTTCATCAGCCTCCAGTTAACAAACAGAGAAAAAAAAATTAATTTAACCCTGCACTGTCCCAGGGAGCTGCCCTGAAGGACCTTCAAAAGGCGAATATGAGAATGCGTTTCCACCTTTGGACTGAGGTGGGCGAAGTGGGTCCAGTGTCCTTGGAAGGTTCCACTCCAGGCAGCACCCTAGCACTTCGCAGGCTGCAGAGACAGCATTCCTCTGCCAAATGCTCCACCCTACAGGCCTAAAACCTCTCTTCCCCAGCTCTGACTGCCTGATGGGAGTTAACTGTGGACACTGGATAGTTCCTCACGGAGACAAGATAAAAAGAGAAAACGCGAAGGGGAAAAGTTGCAGAATTCAAAAACCCACTTTGTTTCCTCAACTGTCAAGCACAACCGCCAGGAGTGAGGTTGAGTTGAGAAAATAATAATCTAGAAAATTTTATTAGAAATGGGGGTGGGCAGGGGAAAGAAGAAGGAGGCTAAGTCTAAAAGAAAAATGTATCTATCACCTCTCCAAATAAATCTATAAATGTCTTGTAAGAATGACTAAACGAGAAA
This sequence comes from Indri indri, assembly GCA_004363605.1. Lineage (NCBI taxonomy): Eukaryota > Metazoa > Chordata > Mammalia > Primates > Indriidae > Indri > Indri indri. The sequence goes on from RJWJ010003412.1 coordinate 5,100, forward strand.
GAGAATATATACTCTAACCCCTTATTGGTTAATATTTAATATTTGGTTTGCACCCTTTACAAACTTAATGCTATTGTCTGTAACATTTGAGGAAAGAATCACACTTGACACTGCCCATAATATATTGTTTAAATTATAGCCATACCCAGTTATGATGGAAAATAGATAGAAAATGTGATTGTGAACTTTAAAAAGAAGTTTCTAGAAGATAGACTTCACATAAGCATTTATCACTGCATTAGATTTTGGGTTTTGTTTTTTACTATAATGTACACATGTGAGCTACAGAAAAGGCCTTCTAATGGGACAGTCAGTTTTCAGGCAATAAAATGAAAATCTTCCAGAAGAGGCATTCCTGAGACAAGAAAGGAAAACAAAGGACCAGATAGAACATAACAGAGAAGATGAAAAGACACAGAATAATGAAACTGATCCAAAAAATAGGTAATTGACAGAGAAGGAGAAAGAAAACTGCAGTCAATGAAGTAATGAGAAAGCAAAAATATCTGAAAAATCACTTTTATTAAAAAGGAGACAAAGTCAAAGAGAAACTATTAATAAAATGTAAGCAAGTTAAATTTTACATGAAAAGAAGGTTATGAGTGTTTTTATGGTTTATTTTTTCCCAATTACAATACCATATGCCCCTTGTAAAAAATTTAGAAAATGCATCAGTGTAAACAGAAGAAAAATAATGCCCATAATCCCACAATTAAAAGTCAAACATGGTGAATATTCTAATGAATTTTCTTCTATATTTTAAATGCATGAATATAGTTGTCAAAGTATCACATTTACAATTTGAATTCTGCTTTTAACCCTTAGCACTAAACCATGGATCGCTTCCCATGTTATGAGAAATGCTATGCAAATACTTTTAATTGTTATATTTATTGTACAGATATACAATTGGGGGTATTTATATAGTTTTTCACTATTATGAATTGCGCTGCAAAAAGCATGTAAATATCAGTTTTTTAATCTATATTTTAGGTTCTTTCCTTAGGTTGGATTCCCTTAAATTATAATATTGCATCAAACGCCTTCATTGTTAAAGGTCTTCTTACACAACGCTAAGTTGCATGAGTTTCTAATACATGCTACCAGAAACAATGGTAAATCCTCACTCCAGCACCAATTATCATTTTTTTAATTTTCTGAAAATGTAATAAGAAATAATACTTTTTCATTCTCATTTCACTTTACACTCTTTTATTCGAGAGTATAAATGTTTTCTCTCCGGTTATATTTTTTTATTCTGTTTCTTCCAGTATTTTGTAAATTGTCTGGTTTTTTTGCCAATTTATTTTAACAGATATGTTGTTTTCCTTATTTGATTTCTATTGGTTTTTTTATATAATAATGATATTAGCTCTTAACCATATATACATATTTATATATGCTCATTATTCTATCTAGTTTTTTATTGGCCTTTTATTTTAAGGCTCTAATTTTTATTATATAAATGGTCTTCTCTTTAAGGTAAAACTTATTAAATTTTCTATGTAATTTTGTGTATCAATTGTAAGCCTAGAAAGTTATTAAACATACAGGTAACAGATATTCCTGTACATATTCTTCTAACTTTTTATAGTTTGTTAGTTCTAATTTAACTCTTTAGGACTAAAAAGATTTTCAAAACATGTAAAAATCTTTTGAAAATTATAAGAACTTACACTAAATTTATAAAGTTTTCCAGCCAATTTTTCTTAATGTGTTATTGAAAATTATGAATTATATATCTATTGATAATGCTTACTTAATTAATTATTAAATTTGGATATGTATTATGTTTCTGACCTAACCTTTTCCATTGGTCTTTCTGCCTCTTTTTGCATCAAAAACATGCTTGCAAGTACTATAATTTAATAATATATCCCAAAATATGGCATTTATGGTAAGTAGTACACGCAAGTCTTCTTTTTCAAACTTTTCTGCATATCTTGCCAGTATTCTTCCATATAAAAATCAGAAAAATAATGTTCCACTCAAAAAATAAATCTTAGTATATTTAATTGGAACTGAATTAAATCTGTATATGAAAATGGTAAAAATATAATATCTTTATAATGCTCATTCTTTCTATATATATCAAGTCTCCCCAATTTTTTTTTTTGTCTCAATCAAATATAATGAAGATTATATATATTTTCTTCATATACTTCCCACACATTTTTTGCTAAGGCTATTTATATTTTTATTATGACTAAAATTATTATATTAATATATTTGTATAACTAATTTTTGTTAGTATGCAACAGTTTTTATTTTTTTGTATTTACTGATATTCAGTCTTTCCTAAACTCTAATTAATTATAATCATTTAATTTGTGCTCTTAGGCTTTATAATTATTCAGATAGTTTATATGTAAAAAATTATACTAGTATATCATTTCTAGTAGTATTATTTCTGATTCATTTTTTTAAATCCTAATTTTACCATTGTGTTGAGAGGGAAAATGAAATTATGTCAATTCTGTAAGGGATTTCCAGATATTGTTAGCTAAAAAAAATTTATAACCCAAAGTTTATAACACATAGAATGAAGTTCAAACCAGAGCTAAATATTTAGTCAGTAGAAGGATTTTCATAAATTTCCCCTTTTGGGTGTGCCCATGGTAGGGTCACAGAGTAGTCAGAATTAAAGATTAATTGAAGAACATCTGTAAAGAACTATTGTTGCAAAATAATCTGGACATCTAAAATTTCATCATTAGAGTAACCTAGGGATCCCTCTTTCCTCTTTGAAAATGTAAATATTTCTAGGAGAAGTAGTACATGTAATTAAAGTGTGTGCGTGATTTACAGGGCTGCCTTTCATCTCATGAGCAAGTGGGAAGCATTAGATCCCTGATGAAGAGAGAGTTTAAAGGAGCGTGGAAGACACCCAAACTGGTCATACCACAGTTAACAGGCAGTTTTCTCGCAGGCTGGTATTTTACTGATTTTTTTCTCTGAACCCATAGACCTCCCTCCTTTCCTTTTCCATCACGGTGGTCCACTCTTTCTTCCTCAAGAGACCTGGGCTCTGGTCCCAGTTCTTCCATGAACAGAAAGCAGAGCTTCAAGATGCCACTTCTTCCCCAGGCCTCAATTTCCTGTAAATTAAAGGCTTGGACAAGATGATCACTTTGAAGTTCTATAATTTATAAGTGTTGAGGTTTTAATGGTGCTTTTGAGGGAAAAATGTGAAATGCTCCATCAACTGTATTGATTTTGCGTGAAGGCATAATGTCCAACTTTTAATACTTTCTTGTTATGACAATGGAAAATACTTAAGTGTGTCACTGTCTAAACCAAACCAAAAGTAAAAATGTCCTGAAATCTGACTTTTAACTTTGATATATTTATTTGTTATTTTTAGACTATAATACTTACGAGACAAAATAAAATGCATATTGCTTTGTTTTAAAAAGTACTTTTTCAAGCTGGTTATATGGCAGATTATCAACCCTACTAACAGAATGAAGGGGATTTTTTTTTTTAAAGAAACCATAAACTTACAAGGACAAAGAGACTAGGATAAAAACAATGGCAGAAGTTATAACGGAGAGAGAGATGGATAGACAGAACACAGAGGACCTTTAGGGCAGTATAACCACTCTATATGATATTATAATGATGGAAACATGTCATTATACATTTGTCCAAACCCATAGAATGTTCAACACTAAGAGTGAAAGAACCCTAATGCAAACTGTGGACTTTGGGTGATAATAATGTGTCAATGTAGGTTAATTAATTGTAACACATACATCCCTCCGTGCCAGGATGTTGATAATGGGGGAAACTATGCCCATGTGGGCACAGGGGGTATATGGAAAATCTCTGTACTTTTCATTGAATTTTGCTGTGAACCTAAAACTGCTCTAAAAAATAAAATCTATGGACAGGGGAAAGATGGCCAACTAGAGACATCGCTTGTGGGGCCATCCCAGCATGATGCTACGATATCAGATAAAGGAGAGGGGAGGAGAGACGCAGCTCAGGTGTGGATCACAGACAGAGGTGATGGAGCCTGCCAGGGACCTCGCAGAAGAGAACTGCAAAGCAGAGAAGAAAGAAGATTAAGAAGTGAAGATATCAGTGAGGATCAAATCCAGAGAGGCTGGGAGCCCTGCAAAAGGGTAAGGGAGGTTTCCCTTTTTCCCCCATGTGCCTTGGTGACTAGCAGCCCCGAGTTTCTTGGAGGCTTTTCCACCCCCCACAAGCCCAGACACAGTGGCAAACATGGAACGGTGGGGAGAACTTGTGTGTTCCAGGAGTTTGGACAGCCTGTGGGGGTCTCCCCTCCTAGCATAGTGACACAAGAGACCAGAGAACTGGTTTTCTCCCATTCGGATGCTTCCTCCCACGCCCCTCCCCTATCTACTCCAATGGTGCAAGATTTTGGTGAGCAGCCGCCTCCCCACAATGGGTGCATGCTACAGACTGACGTTCCCACAGAGTGTAAGACCCACACATTTCCTGTTGGGGACCTGTAGTGGTCACAGAGGGCAGATTTGGGAGCTCCCTGCCCACAAGCATTTCACAGGGTTGCAAGCTAGCAGGTCAGACTAACAGGGGGCCAGACCCACAGCACCCTAGACTCCAGCAGGTTGCTGGGGGGCACACAAGGGAGGTCTTGGAGCTGGATTCAGGCAGCAAGAAAGCCCACATGGACAGAACAGAAGGAAGAGTGTGGTGGGGTTCTGAGTGGCAGTATTCTGGAAGAGCACCCATCCCTCCACAAGAGAAACGCCATATCGGATTAGGGTGTGTCATCCAGAGAGGGAGAGTTCAGCCCCAGTATCCACAGCAACCAAACACTGTGCATTCAGCTACGCAGGCTGACCTAGTTGTGGCCCCGCCGACTACAACCAGGTGAGCAGCTTGAATTGAGAATTGGGCGAGCAGCTGCTTCTCTCGGGTCGGTGCATACGGTGAAGTCTTCACAGTGGAACCCATGCCTCTTCTCTGGAGGAGTGGTAATGGACAACGGGTGCCCAAACTGGGAGCAACCTTCCTGCCAGTGTTTTGCTGAGACACACACTAATGAGCACGTCATGCAGCCCAGAGGGCAGTTTTGAGAGCTGGCGTTGGGTGGCGAGGGAGCCCAGTGGACAGAACTGATGGCAGAGTGCTGTTGGGGGTCCTAGATGTGATGGTCTGGGAGAGCACCCAGAACAGAGAACCCAGGTATAAAACAATCCATTAAAGATGGATAAAAGACTAAGATGTAAGGCATGAAACCATAAGAATTCTAGAAGAAAATGTTGGGAAAACTCTTCTAGATATCAGCCTAGGCAAAGAATTTACAAAGAAGACCCCAATGGCAATCACAGCAACAACAAAAATAAATAAATGGGACTCAAATAAATTAAAAAGCTTCTGTGCAACCAAGGAAATAGTTAATAGAGCAAATAGAATCTCCCCAACCCAAGCAAAAACATTTAAAGATATTGATACGTGAGTGTATCCCCAATAAAATGGCCTAATTAGCTTATCATATTGTGAAATCCATGGTCAACAAGCCCTGCACATGCAATGAGCTCTTTAGTGCATGACACTTGAATATGAATTCACAGACGAGGACCAGTAGACATTGGAAGAAAGACTGTTAAGTTTTAGGGGAGAGGTAAAACAAAAAAAGAAAAAAGAACTTGAAGGAAATAGAGACCACTAAATAAAAAGAAAATGTTTTACTTTTTTTTTTTCCTTTGTATTCTCCTGGACAGAGCTGGAACCTATTCTACTAAGTGAAGTATCCCAAGAATGGAAAAATAAGTACCACATGTACTCACCAGCAAATTGGTTTCACTGATCAACACCTAAATGCACATGTAAGAAATTGTTTTAAATGCATCATCAGTATTCTCAGAGAGAAAGAAAATTTTGTATCAATTAAGCTTGAACACAATACCACAGAGAAGAAACTTCCAAAGAAGAAAAAAGAACTTTGAGAATGTTTTTTAATGGTAGTAGAAATGAAAAACTCAATAGAATGGGTAATAAAGGTGAAGACTATCTCTCAGAAAATAGAGCAAAAAAGATGAAGGATGAAAACTAAGAAAGAAAAGATAAGAAAATGAGACAGTCTAGGAGATCCAACATCATAGAAAAAGAGTTCCATAAAGAGAAAACAGGGCCAAGCATGGTGGCTCACACCTATAATCCTAGCACTTTGGGATGCCAAGGCAGGAGGATCTCTTAAGGTCAGGAGTTCACAACCAGCCTGAGCAAGAGTGAGACCCAGTCTCTATAGAAAAATTAGCTGGGTGTGGTGTCACATACCTGTAGTCCCAGCCACTTGGGAGGCTGAGGCAGAAGGATTGCTTGAGCCCAGGAGTTTGATGTTGCAGTGATCTATGATGACAACACTCACTCTAGTCAGAAAGACAGAGGCAGATCCTGTCTGGGAAAAAAAAGAGAGAGAGAAAACAGACAAAAAAAAAAAAACAGAAAATTTTCTAAAACTAAATTATATGTTTTATATTGCAAGAGTGCATGAGAATACAAGCTAGTAGATAAAAATAGATCCACATCAAAGTACATCATCAGGAAATATCAGAATTCTAGGGCACTGGTCTGGGCAAAGATTTTTTTTGTGTAAGACCTCAAAAGCACAAGCAACAAAAGCATAAACAGACAAATGGGATTCCATCAAGCTAAGAAGCTTCTACATAGGAAGGCAACAATCCAATAAAAAGAAGAAATAATCCACAGAATTGGAGAAAATATTTGCAAACTATCCATCTGACAAGGGATTAATAATAAGAATACATAAGGAACTCTAACCACTCAATAGCAAAAAACAAATAACCTGATTTTTAAGTGGGCAAAAAAAAATCTGAATAGACATTTCTCAAAAGAAGACATACAAATGGCCAACAGGTATATTTAAAAATGTTCAATATCACTAATCATCTGGAAAATACAAATCAAAGCCACTGTGAGATATCATCTCAACCCAGTTAAAATGACTTTTATCAAAAGAAACAAGGAATAATGGATGGTGGCAAGGATGCAGAGAAGGAGGAACCCTATACTTCTGGTGGGAATGTAAGTTAGTATAGCCACCTTGGAAAACAGTATGGAAGTTCCTCAGAAAACTTAAAATGGAACTACCATATGATCCAGCAATACCACTGCTGGTATATATCCAAAAGAAAGGAAATCAATGTATCAAAAAGATATTATCTTTATTGTAGCAGCATTATTTGCAATAGCCAAGACCTGGAATTGACCTAAGTGTACATTAATGGATGAATGGATAAAGAAAACATTGTGTATATGCAAAATGAAATATTATCATTCAGCCATAAAAAAGAATAAAATTCTGTCATTTGCAGTAACATGGATGGAACTGGAAATAAAATGAGCCAGGCACAGGAAGACAATTATTGCATATTCTCACTCATATGTGGAAGCTAAAAATTGGATCTCGTGGAGACAAAGTGTAGATTGGTGCTTACCAGAACCTTGGAAGGGTGGGAGGGAGGGGAGAATGAAGAGAGGTTGACAACTGCATTAAAAATACAGTTACATAAGAATACATACTATGTTAATAGTTACTAGTGTTTGATAGTACAATAGGGTGACTAACAATAATATATTGTATATTTCAAAATAGCTAGAAGAATTCAAATATTCCCAACATAAAGAGAAGATAAATGTTTGAGGTAGTGGATATCCCAATTACCCTGATTTGATCATTACACAATGTATGCATGTATCATAATATCACATGTACTAAAAAAAAGTACAACTACTATGTATCAATAAAAATATTTTTAAAAAGCAGATAAGGAAATAAAGGACTTGAAAAGCACAATAAGCCAATTAGCTCTAACAGACATATATAGAACATTCTACCCAATGACAGTAGAATACCCATTCTTCTCAAATGCACATGAGACATTTTCCAGAATAGACCATATGTTATATCACAAATTAAGTCTCAACAGATTTTAAACAAATTAAGACAGAAAATATCTTCTCTGATCACAATGGGTTGAAGTTAGAAATCAATAACAGAAGAAAAATTTTATAATTCACGAATTTGTGAAAATTAAACAATGCACTCTTAAACAACAAATGGATCAAATAAAAAATCACAAGGGCCCTTATAAGATGGTTAGATATGAATGAAAATGAAAACACAACAATCCAGAATGTATGGGGAATAGCAAAAGCAGCACTAAGGGGGAAATTCATAGCTATAAATGTCAATAAAACAAGAAAGAACTCAAATCAACAACCTAACTTTACAACTTAAGGAACTAGAAAAAGAAGAAAAAACTAAGACTAGCAGAATGAAGAAAATAATAAAGATTGGAGCAGACAGAAATGAAATAGAAAAACACTAGAAATAAAAAAGAAAAACACTAGAGAAAAATCAATGAAACCAAAAGCCGGTTGTTTGAAAATAACAAAATTGACAAACCTTTAGCTAGATTGACTGAGGAGAAAAAAGAAAGCTCAAATACTAAAATCAGAAATGGAGGTAGGGATATTATCACTAATTCTACAGAAATGAAAAGAATTACAAAAGATATAAATAATTGTATACCAAAAAATTGGATAACCTAGATGAAATTTGGATAACTAGGTGAAACGAAAAATTCCTAGAATCACAAAACCTACCAAAACTAAATCATAATGAAATAGAAAATCTTAATAGACCTATAACTTGAAAAGAGATTGAATCAGTAATCAAAAATCTCCTGACAAAGAAGAATTCAGTACCTGGTGGCTTCACTGGTGAATTCTACCAAACATTTAAAGAAAAACTAAGACCAATCCTCCTCAAACTTTTCCCAAAAATTGAACGGGAGGAAATACTTCCTAACTTATGCTATGAGGCCAGCCTTACCCTGATACCAAAGCCAGATACAGATATAAGAAAACTACAGACCAATATCCTTTATGAATATTAATGAAAAAATCCTCAACAAAATACTAACAAACCAAATTGACCAGGATATTGAAAGGATTATATACCATGACCAAGTGTGATTTATTCCTGGAAGGCAGGGATAGTTCAACATACATAATTCAATCAATGTAATATACCATATTGATACAACAGAAAAAAAAAACCACATGGTTATCTAAATTGATGAATAAAAAGCATTTGACAAAATTCAACATGCTTTCATGACAAAAGCACTTAACAAGCTAGAAATAGAAGTCTCAACGTAATAAAAGCCATGTATAAAAAGCCCACAGCAAATATCTACTCAATGATGAAGGACTCAAAGTGTTCCTTTAAGATCAGGAACAAGGCAAGTATACCCACTTTCACCACTTCTATTCAACATAGTACTGGAAGTTCTAGCCAGAGAAATTAGGTAAAAGAATAAATAAAAGGCATCCAATTGGAAGGAAAACATAAAATTATCTCTCTTCACAGATGTAGAAAACCCTAACACAAAAAATTTAGAATTCATCAATGGATTCAGCGAAGTAGTGGAATATAAAGTCAACACACAAAATCAGTAGCATTTCTATATACTAAGGATGAACAATCCAAAAAGGAAATTAAGAAAAAAATACCATTTATAAGACCATAAAAAAGAATAAAATATTCAAGAAACAACCAAGGAGGTGACCGACTTACACGACAAAGACTACAAAACATTGCTGAAAGAAATTAAAGACATAAATAAATACAAAGACATGCTACATTCATGGATTGGAAGACTTAATATTGTTAAGATGTTAATACTACCCAAAATGATCTACAGATTCAATGCCATCCCTATCAAAATCCCAATGACAGTTTTTGTAGAAATAGAAAAATTCATCTTAAATTTCACATGGAATCTCAAGGGACCCTGAATGGCCAAAGCAATCCCAAAAAAGAAGGACGAATCTGGAGGACTTACACTTTCCGATTTCAAAATTTACTACAAAGCTACAGTAATCAATATAGCATAGTCGTGGCATAAGACAAACATAAAGACCAATGGAATGAAATAGAGAACACAGAAATAAACCTTCACATATATGGTTGAATGATCTTTGACACAGCAGCCAAGACCATTCAATGGAGACAGAACAACCTTTTCAGCAAATGGTACAGGGGAAAGTGGGTATCCACATGCAAAAGAATGCAGTTGGACACTTACCTAACACCATATACAAAAATTAGCTCAAAATGGATCAAAGACCTACATATAAGACCTAAAACTATAAAATGCTTAAAAGAAAACAGAGCAAGTGTCCATCAACAGACGAATGAATAAGCAAAATGTGGCAAATTCATACAATGCAAGGAAGGAAATTCTGGCATATGGTGCAACATGGATGAGCCTTGAGGATATTATGCTAAGTGAAATAAGCCAATCGCAAAAAAAAAAAAAAACAAATATTGTGTGATTCAACTTAAATAAGGTATTATATTTGAAGCAGTCAAAATCACAGAGACAGAAAGTACAATGGCAGTTACCACGGGCTAGGGGAGAGGGAAATGGGGAGTTGTTTAATGGGTATAAAGTTTCAGTTTTGAAAGAGGAAGAGTTCTAGAGTGGGATAGTTACACACAAATGTACTTAATACCACTGAATACTTAAAAATTGCTGAAATGGTAAATTTTATGTTATGCGTATTTTGCCACAATGAAATAACAACAACAAAAAAGCTCCAGTAAAGATACCTCCAAAAAGATGAAATAGATAACATTGTTGTTATCTAAAACTTAATGTTATTGATTAATCAGGAGGAGATTTACATTTTTGAGGGATAAATTAGGGATACAAGATAAACACAGAGAAAACAAAGCAAATGCAAAACAAGACAATTATAAACTATAACAAAAGAAATTTTAAAAGATATGCAAGTAAGGAAAAGAATCACAATGTAATTTCAGGCTAACCTGGGCCTACTTCTGACATTTGTAGTGTGGGGGCAAGATAAATGAAGGCCCACATATTATATGACTACATGTTTTTAAAATATAAATCAAACTAGCTAAGTATTAAATAAAATATATTCTATCCTCCTACCTGGAAGGCCAGGATAGAATTTAAAATTCTCAAACTCCTCAAAGTTCCACACTAGAACTTGGCAGTGGAAGGAAAGACAGTCACTGGCCTCAGACTAAGCCCATTCCTTTTTCTTCCAGCCTCAAGTTCTGTCCCACACTCTGAAGAGCTTTGTGGACACATACCCACGTGTCCATGCTCTGACCACACCCTCGCAAATACCTGCCCCTTGGTACCCACATAGGTGGCACCATAAACCTTTAGTAGGACATGACACCTGCATGGACCTTGGAAGCAGTTTCAGAGTCATTTGAGTGGGGAACTCTGGGTCCCCGAACCCAGTATGAGACTTGGAAAAGGAGCCTCCTTGGCCCTGTGAATTCTTCTCCCTGTGAGAAAGGGCCAGAACAAAGCCTCCTAAAGTGTGGCTGGCAAGACAGGGTCTCTCCGCAAGTGTCTAAGAGTAGTACTGGGCTCAGCCAAAAATAGCATTTATACAAGCAGGATAAGGTACATAATAAATATTAATATAAAAATGATAATATGTGAAATTATCAGGAAGATGAGGGACGTGGGCAATGTGCAGTGCAAGTATCAAAGGATTAAAGAGATATAAAGCCTAATTTTTTATAGCAAGAAGTCCATAGATAATGCCTGAAAGTGAAAAACCTAGAAGTTGTGGTATAATCATGTTATTTAGAGTATTTAGAGATATGAAGAAAAATGAAAAAAGAAATGGCTAAAAAGCATTGAAATCTAGGAAACAAGACAAAAGAGCAAAATTGTAGGGGGACGTTATTCTTCATTATAATCCTTATGTAACCATTTGACAACTACGTGCATGTTAACTTTGACACTAAAAAATAAAAAAGAATATAGTGCAAAGAATAATCTTTTCCAGTGCATTGAACCAATTCCACCTTAATATGATCTCTGGAAAGCTTTTCTTTAACCTGGTGCTTCCTGAATAACAAAAATGTAAAAGGCAGAAGTTTAGAGGAAAATACTAGCATTTAACATGTAGGATGAACATTGGCAATAGGAAAATGTTTCGGATTAATGAACGTCCTTTTAGGTTTTTGAGGACAATACGTGTTTGAATTCATTCATTCAACAGATATTTTTGAATACATATTTACTTTTATTTATATGTGATAGGCACCGTGTTAAAAGCTGGGGATACGGAGGGAAGAAAAATTTTTCTATCCTTACAGTACTTAATGTCCAGACCAGGCGACATTATTGAATAAAATATTCATTCAGTGAATATAAATATCAGCAGTGGTCCGTGCTATGAAGCGAAGGTCTTGGTGCTCAGAGTGTGCGGGACAGCAAAACTGACTCCGTGAGGAGAGTGGGGAAGTCTTCCCCAGAAAGCACAGTGGGCGAAAGGCCCTTCCCAGTGGCCCTTCCTAGCAAACCTGTGTGGGGGTGAGGGAGGGGAAGGAAAGGGCGTTCTGGGAGAAGGAAACAACATTCCCAGTGGCGCCTTTTGGTTGTCATTTTGGTTTTTTGTTCTCGGTTTTTTTGTTTTTGCTTCCATGCATCTTGCTGACAAACTTCCATACTCTGCTGAACCTCCTGAAGCTGTCACTCCCAAGCGTGAGAAGGGAGCGGGTGTGGACGTTAAGAGGACTGACAGAGGCCACCGCCGGTGAGTCGCCACGTGAGATTCTGACCACAGAGGTTGGGGGCCTTATGCACAATGATCAAGATGTCTGGTTTTTTCTCTGACAACTCATACAGAAAGGCTTTGGAGGGTCTTTGTGGTGCTCCGAGAACAGACGCTCTGTTGGGACCAAACATGCAAGGGTTTGTCAGGGGAAACCCAGGTGAGAGGAAGCTGCGTGGGAGGGAGGCTAGCGGAGGGTCACACGGCAATAAGTTTGATCCCTGGTGAAGGAGAAGGTTGGGTGGAAGTAGGGTTCGCCTGGGAGTGAGGGGTTTCCTGAGACTGAGACTAGAACCGGGACAGTCGCAGGCACACCCGGAAGGTTGGTGACGCTGGGTGGAAGCGCGTAGCCGGTGGCGCATGCCCAGGGAGGCTTGGCAAAGCCACCAGGGAGTCCTGGAGCCAAAGCGACCCATCAGAGGAGCCCCGTGTGCCCTGGGAAGGGCCTGCCCTAGTGTCGACTGCCACGCACGGTACTGGTCCTCGGCAGGAAGCAGCTCGTGGGGAGCTCAGCTTCAGTGACAAAGCAGTGATGGATTTTAGGGCACCGCGGAGTGGGGTGGCCTAAATTGATTGCGCCCCGCGGGGGGTGGGGAGGGTGGAGCTCTGGGAGGTGCCTTCGAGCAGGTATTGGAAGCCGGTATTGGGGAGGGAAAAGCGGACACAGCAGATCTTCATTTTGTAAAGATCACCCAGGCTACAACATGGAAAGCGAATTAGAGGCGAAGATGCAAGGACTCCATGCAGTAGGTCAGTCAAAGATAAAACTAGATTGCAAGTATGCAAAGAAATGAGTAATAAATACACTGCACAATATTTTTATTACCCCTGATTAAAACTATTTCACGGTAAGGATTTTCAAGTTACCATAAAATGCAATATCTTCAAAATGTATGTAACGTCTAAACCATGAAGAGATTCTCTTGTTATTCTTCTAACATTTCTTACTCAGTGAATGTTTAACCATGTAGGTTCAATCATCAGAAATGTGTAATATAATAACATGAATAATCAGAAAGGCCAGTCTGGCGTCTAGTCTATTCCAGTCTTGTTATCTTGGATTGGAAGTTGCTATGCTGCTTTCTAGAGATTGATGGCTTGTTTCCACTTCAGGGCTTAAGGAAGATCTTTCTGGTAAAGCTTTTAGACATGTATAATGCTCTGCGATTGAGTTAATTCGACAGTGTTAGCTTTGTTCTTTATCTGTGGCACAACTATAAGAACCACTGCTTTATGCTTTATAACACGAACCTGCGGGATGTATCAATTTCTTTTGTATTTTCTGAGATCAGCTATTTCATGGGGAAAGAGAAAATATTTCACCACTTGGGCAATTTTTTTGACAGCTGTGAAAAAACAGACTTTACCGTCCTGCCCAATGAACCTTCCTACCCTGACATATTTCCATTTAAGAGCAAGTTCAAACACAGACTTGATTTGCAGAGTTGTCTGCTGTATTCCGGAGAACTAAAATACCTGAAATATTCTGAATTCTTTTTACAAGAGAAATGAATAAAACAAACTCACAATAAATTAACATTTCTGATAAAAATGCTACGCTCCTCATTACACATTTTTCTTACCTCTTCTCTATTTGTTTAATCTACAAATGTGTTGCAACCCTTTTCACGCCACATTCAGCGTTCACACTTAAACTCTAATCATACTTCTTCTACTAAGCCTCCAATAGTCTCCCAGTATATGTTTCACTTATTTTTAATTATCATCCCTAAAAATATCTGTACACTCATTTTTCACTGGCGATCCTTTACGCTTTCAGTATTTTCATAAGAAGACTCTATTTATTCCCAATTAACTTGCTGACTGCCTTTTGTCACCCACCACGTTCCCCATGCGTCACTTTTTCAATTTAAAACAAGGAAGTATTTGACCTCTATTCATGCATGAAAATATCAGAATTTGTCATTTCTAAGTGACCTTCAAGTTTATTCCAGTGTCACCCTTCAGCAATAGGAACGAAGTGCTTGGAAAATAAACATTTCTTACAAGTGAACAGACCTGCTGTAGGCTCTCACAGGACAAAGAAAAAGTCTGCAAAGCACAGAACCACTCTCAAGTGGCCAAAGCCAGAATGTTTGTTCTTTTAAGGAGAATCACATTGTTAATGAACAATATTGTTCACAGCTGCTACAGAAGCATTTAAAATAGTTTTCTCAGTTGAATACCCTGTTTCCCAAATCATGTTCCAAAAACTGAAACAATTCTTTTTGGTATGTGCTTACATGCCATCAAATGACCTCATGATTTATTCTCTACTAAAAGGTTAACCAATATAGCCAATCTCAGTGGAATAAACTGTAAGAAATTTTAACATTTCCAAACTACTTGCTCTAATAAGTCCTTAAATTTTGGCCCATGCATAGTGTAGGCATTTAACCAAGTTATTCTGCTTATGTATTATTACTGTGTTGCCATCTCCTTCTCAAAGCCCCTTGTGACTAACCACGCTTTCCTCCCTCATTTGTGCATTCACTAAATCAGAACAGCAGAGCAAAGCACCTAGTTCTTTGGTTTTGTTGCTGTTATTATTTTTTCCTTAACTAAGATACAGGTTTCTTGAAGACATAGTACATGCTTTTAAATTGTTTTCTGATATTCCAGTCACTAACCAAAAAAAGGTCCCCTCCACAAACTACACTTGCCTTCATTACAGAATTACTCAACCCCTGCTGGCTCTACTCTGGAAGCTCTGCACCTGTGGATAGGTTAAACATCACCATGTCTGTTAGAAATCTTTTAGTGGCAAGTAGAAAAAAGAAATCTCAAACTGGCTTAAACAAAAAAGTGTTTACTTTTTACTGAAATGGAAAGTCCACACGAGATGTCATGACTTCAGGTATGGCTTTATTCAGGACTCAGCTGATATCCTCTTTCCTTTACTTCCTTGGAGTTGACTACATTCTCAGGCTCCCTGTAGTGGTTCCTGCAGCTTGGGATTCCAGTATGTACCACACAGTCCAGTGCCAGAGAGACAGTCCAGCAAAAGCTCAAACACAAGTCTTTAGCTGAGTCTTCTTGGTTGAAACTGGCCTGACTGGCAGGTACCGATTTCTGAGCCTGGGCAAAGGCCCAAATCTGGATTCCAGGGTAGAGACAGCTCCAACTCAAAGTTCATGGGCTAAGCAGGAAGACAGAGTGGCCTCCAGGCAAAGTAGTGGTAAGAGGAACATGGACAAGGAGGGACAAAACCAATCTGTAGCCACTTGTAGTATCGCATCCACTTTTGACTTCCAGGTGCTTTGTTCTTATTTTTCTTAACGGGTAATTTGGTCAGAATAGTAGTCGTCCTCTGAGGTTTCTGTAATATGCTTTCATGGTGTTCCCTAGTGGCAAACACATTCTACAGGACTATCAAACAAAATCCTTATTTGTTCTTCCAGAAACAATTTTCAAATTTATGTAACATAAAAATTGCAGATATACTAATAGTGCACTAGACTCCCACTGTCCTTTAGTCTGCCCCTCTCAAGCTCTCGATATGACAATATCATGCGATTTTTTCATTATCTGTTTTTTGACATTATGAACAACTATAATGCCATAGATAAATACCTTCTATTAATTTATAAAGACTAATATTTTTTATTAATTGTCTCCAATTCTTAATAGGGATTCTAAAATGCTTCCTTGAGTTAACAGTTCTTGACTCATGATTTTAGATATTTTTACCCTTTTTAACACGCTACTAGAAGCTCCCATGGCAGGGGAACGTGTTACAAGTCTGTGGTTAATGTCTCCCCTGTTCCTAGACACCTTTCTTAAGAGGTCCATTCCTTTTAGCACTTTTAAGCCAGGTAACCATGTTCACCAGTGTTACTGCCCTTTTCTCTCTTGTAAACATTTTAGAAATACGTCAAATGTCATTGTATCATTTCCTCTCCCTCTTACTTTCCTTTAAATATTTTAGCAGAAAAAAAGATTTTTTCCCAGAAATATAACTGGGTTTATTCATCTTTAAAACTATATCTTTGCATACTATGGAATATTTTTAAGCAATGCCAAAGATTTTTTTGTTTTTGTTTATTTGCCCTTTGTCAATTTCTTTACACATTTACTCCTTTTCATAAAGTTGAATTTTTCCCATTCAGACTTCTGTTAAATTTTTACTTGACCTCTCTTCTTTCCCCTAAGCCATGCTTGGTCCCTTCTCCAAATAATTCTTCAAAGGACAAGGATACTGCTTAAACCTAAAATCACCATTTTAAAATTATTTTTATTTTTCATCTACATGCAAACTGAAAGTCATAAAATATTCTTACACTTATTAATATTTCATATTTATATATGCATATACTGTGAGTCCCAAAATAATATTTTAAAGTGCTGGATATTTTTGTCTATTGATTTTAATTAAATTTACTTTAGATTGTCTGGATCACAAGTAAGAAAGAAAGGAGAAATGGATGAAAAAAATCACGAGCAAGCTTTTTATCCCAGTTCTTGAGGAAAAAACTAATAAGCCACCTCCACAGTGAATTTCTAGTGAGTCATTAACCAGGGATTTGTTGCCTTGGTTACTGAGGCAGGTAGAGATTCCAGGGAAAAAGCAATGTGACCTATGAGCTCGGGAAACCGAAGAAGTGAAATTTCTGCACTATGATATTTGCCGTTACTACAGAAAGAAAAGGAAAGATAAAAATATATGTTAAAATAAAAGGGACAAAAGATAACTTTGATTTTAGACCCCATGTCATAGACATTTAGATACACACACATACACGTACACATTTTTAATAATAGCGTCTCAGTGTTTGTTTGCTTGTGAACTATTACAAGACATACACCATTTCCAATATGTGAGACATCTCCCACGCTAGAAAACAAAGCATTCTACTTATCAGTGGTGAATGGACATTCCATTGGTGGAGAATATTTCAGTAACAATACATTTACAAGACAAGCATTCAGAAAGTAGAAAAAATGAATAGATTTTCCAGGCAACATGTCTCTGTGCCTTTTTCATTATACCGTATCAAAATAAAAATTACATGAATATTGGTACCAAATCTAGAACCAAGGCAAAAACAAGAGGCAGCATTGGAAAGCATGCCTTCAAGCATGATCCACCTCTCTGGCTGGAACTGGCTTTATTACTAAACTCAGGATCGTTACTGAAGACACTGATAGTCTACTAACCAAGCTCAGCGATGGCAGAGATTACAGTATCTGTGATGATTCATTTTGTTCTGTTTCTCTGGAGAACCCTGACTAATATAAGACCCAATTCCTATGTCCCACTCTTTTTTGCCAATACTCCAAGTCATTCCTGTTTACACTAAACCCAAGATCCAATGGTAGAAAGTAAAAGGCTGGCAAAGTCAAGGGCGTCTAATAAGAAACAACAAAGACCCTTATACTCTGCTGACAGTTAGTGATAACCAGGCATCATGACATAGCTAATAGGACAGTGGTTCTGGCTTCAGTGAAACTGCATGAGCCTTGGTTTCCCCAAGCTGTGCATAGGAATAATCATACCTGCTCCAGAAGACATTGTTATCAAAATTAAGTGAGATAATACATACAAAGCTTCTGGTTCAATAAAAATTGATATCTTTCTTTCCTGCTATTTCCCATCTGGACCTCTCTTACCTCCATTTTTATTTAAAAGGTCAGATTTCCTGAAGTGTTTAAACTTAGGACTCTGAAATTGAGAACATTTTCCGTACACATTCTGTAAGTGCTGTTTTTTTCTTTAAGTGCAAAATTGCTGTTAGCCATTGGTTTGGACCCTCCTTCAAGCACACATAAACAAATACTTGGAAACAAAACTGGAAGAGGTAAAAGGGTAGACTTAATGTGTGGATTGAGGTATAAATTCCTAAAACATGCATGTTGTTTAATCCAGGCCCAAACTTGAGTGCAGTTACATAAGGCTCACACTAGATCCTATGGCCCCAGACATGAAGCATTCATGGTCGAGATGTATTCTCAACCATAAATTACTCTGGGTTACATTCTTCCCTCAAGCCTCTTGTCTGTAATCGCAGAATGTCTTTCACCATCATTAATCCAATATGGGAAATGTTTAAAGCACTCTATTCAAACTAAGCACCAAACTAAGAGTTAAATGAGATGAATGTTTGGCATCTGTGGTTTATTGCAAATTCAACAGAAGGTGCTGAGATTTCCTCTATTCCCAATCTGGCTTTATTTAGGCTTCTGTTTTTATGAAAGTAATGGGCTTTCTACTTTTATTTCCTGTCAAAGTTCTTAGATGTTTATTACTTGATATTTATTTATCCTTTACCTTTCAGAGACAGCCAGCTCCTACGATGTTTAAATATATTGCACAGATTTTGAATTTTCCAGGTTCATTCTTAATAAGAATTATTTTACTGGTGGGGATAACAAAATGGCAAAAATACCGCTGGGGCTTTTAACTACCTGCTTAGTAAAATTCTCTTTTTCTTACTTTCTCCATGATTCAAATAGTGCATTATATTTAATACACAAAAGATGATTTTTAAATATTAGCCAGTAAGATTAAAGACTTATATAATAATTATGTTTGAGGGTATTCATATTACAAACAGCATGTTTTTTTCTATGATTTCCTGTATTTTCACGTAGAAGTCTGTCAAACGAACATGGACCCTTGGCCTACTTTATGATAGCTACTACGGTAGGTGAAGCAAAAAATATGACATGGTTTCTGCTTTCAAAGGGTTTACAGTCTCCCAGAAGGCACAAGCATATAAACAAGTCATTATTAATTATAGCATCTTGCCTGAGATTCCCTGGACAAACAGCCTGAGCAGGATGGAGCTCCGAAGATTTATTTGGGGCGTACAATCCCAGGGGAGCAGGAGTAAGGAAAACTGTAAGTAAGGCTGGAGGGACGGGGAGCAACACAAAGTGATGCATTATTGCCTGGGCAACTGCTTCACAGGGAACCCCAAAGGGACACAGCCCGTCACTAGCAAAGCATTTGCTCAGCCACTCGGGTGTCTCCAGACACACTTTGCACAGAGACACTCTGCTTAGAGAAAGAAGCCCACGGGAAGGAAGGAGGGGACTTTTTTCTCTCTGGCTTCCTCCTGCCTTCTGTTTCCCCCTGGTTAACACGGACGCTATGGAGAGCGAATTCCCCTCCCGTCCGCTTGCACCACCAAGCCCTCGGGCAGCCCCTGGGAGGCAGATGGGGCCTGCAGCTGGTGGCCCTGTGCAGAGCTGGCCTGCAGGGTGGTGGCTGAAGCAGAGCTAACCACGCAGCAGCCAGACATTTTGAGCAGTGCAAGATGAGGCAGACACAAACAGGATGTAATAAAGAAAGATAAAAATGTTAGGAAAACCCAGACAAGGAGCCACGAGGACAGTTGACCTGTGACTGAGGAAGCAAATTGGTGAAATTATGTTTTTCATTGAAAGATTATATGCATATTATGTATACATAATAAAAACTAACGTGGGGCCTGATTGTTCTTGGAATGATCCACATTGTCCAATCTAAGCCCTAAGCCTGTACTAATGAGTTGACTATATTTCTCTAATAAAAAATCGCAGCTTACCTGGGGGCAGTGGGCTTAATAAGGGACATGGTTCAACCAACATGCCCATTGACTGCTCCCCTCAAACATGTCAGCCATGTCAGAGTCACTTTCCAGTGGGAGAAATTAATAGCCGACCTGTGTCATTTTCTATGACAGGTAGTGCTCTCTCTTTATTGCAGCTTGCCCTTGTGGTCTTGTGGCTCTCTATTCTTTCCTGGATAAATTCCCTCAGAAGAGAAGATAAGCAAAGTCAAAGACAGGGTGATAACTAGTCTAACTAGGATTTTTGGTCTCATGGTTCTATGGTTTAATGCAAACTGTAGCTTTTAAAATTTAGGTGCCCCATATAGGCTGCTGATGAGAATTCAATTTGTGAATCCATTAAGTCATTTTCTCATTCTGTGCATTAAGTGTAAGTAAATTAGCAGAAAGTTTAAATAGCAATATCAATTTTATTAATTCAGTACAAATGGTTTGTACACATTCTGAACACCTGTCCATGTCTTCACCTTGGAAAATAAATGTCTTATTACATTTTTTAAATCTCCATTTCAATTCTTTTCTGCAACTCGTACTTTACTCATTAGGCACCTATGTGCTTTGCACTGCTCTAGACATTATAGGTGGTTCAAAAAATGAATCTCATCCTTTAGAGAGCTCACTGTTTGATTAAGGAGAAAATCTAGAGTCAGAATGTCAAGGATAGAAGTTACTATGGAGATTTGTTAAGGCCAACGCATACCCCTGAAACAGTTAATAATATAGTTATATAAGGTAAAGATAAACAAAACAGACAAATGTTATAATAGTTTGGGAAGAAAGCAATGAATACATCTGAGAAACTAAAGAAGATTGACAGAGGAGATCTGTGCTGCAACCTGAAGAACACCCAGACCTTCAACGTATAAAGCAGAAAGGGAAAGCGCAGCCCAGTTACACAGAAAGAGCACGGGCAAAGGAACCCAGATAGAAATGAGCGCAGCAAGGTCTCAGGACAATGGGGAGAACAATAAGAAGGAGCCCAGATCAGAGGATGCTGGTTGGTGACAAGCAGGAAATAAGACCGGTAGGATGGGAGCGGGGAAAGATTTGAAAATCCAACACACCATGACACAGATTTGTAAATACACATTAAATCCTATAACCTAATTCTCCAGGTAACTTTGTTCAATCTTGCTATAACCTTCTAGAAATTCAGACTTGAAATACTAATGGAGTAGTGAATGGCTAGACCTCAAGTACATGCCTGAAAACAGGAAAAGCCTATGTAATTCCAATGCGATGGCATGGATCACCCTGTGTCATCTAAATATGTACTCCTGTGTATTAAGTATACCCAAGAACAATTATTTATATGTTAAAAAAGTACATGTTTTACCTGGAGAACTCCACTTTTCTTTCCCAACACATACGCAGACACAGACACACACAGACACACAGACACACAGACACACACACACACACATGCCTTTTGAAAAAAAATAAAACACAAGTGCACGATACCATTTACTAAGATGCAAAATGTTCCCTCTCTCGTAGCATGTGGAAAATTCCATCTATCAATCTTACTTTATATTTCTACAGATTTTGTTAATAATGCATACAAATAAATTCTCTGTAACCTGAACTTTTATTATTTTCTTAGGATTTTTATTTTTGTGTATGATGTTCTCTTACTAGCTAGACTCTAGGTGTTTTAATTCTAGATTTTTTGCAACTTGAACATGATCCTGGCAAATTATACATACATGGTAAGTCTCATGGATAATGCTATGGAAAATCTTCAGTAATGTATATGTGTGGTTTGTGGCAGACTCACAGACACAGAAGACTTTGAACATAATTACTGCTTTTCAGATGTTATTTGGTCTGGAACGTGATGACACACTAAAGCCACATTCTGCCGGCACTTGAAAAGATATGTTGATGGTTGGGCCTTGGCCAGGCCACTGCCTGATGACACACTAACAAATAGAGCCCCAATACATGTGTGTCCATGGCAAAGCAAGAATTGCCATTTGGAGTAGTAGATAGACCCTCGTGTGCTGATGTGGCCTCTCTCTCAGCCTCCTGCCATCAAAAGCACGGAGCCCATTGGCTCCCTGCTCTCCAGCATGACCACTGAATTTTGAGCAAAGTTCCTTGAAGAGCTGAGGAGATACTGAGGACTCGTAACCATTCATTCACCTGACTCCTTATTTTTGCTTTCTTTGCACAGCTTGTTTGCCAATTTAGTAGTAAACCCACATGCATGGAAATTAAACCAGATCCAAGTTACCATTCCCACTACAAAATTGGATTCGAATTTACATTCTTTTATAACAAATTCTGTTGGGCTTCATAAGATTGTTTGCTGTTTTTTGAATAATAATATTATTTCAATTAAATAAATAGTTACTGTTTATTTCAGATGCTATATACCAATCACTGAGCTGGACAATGTGAAGCACAAAGATTAGTAAGAAATACACAGCCCCCACCTTCAATGAACTTGGAGTCTATTGGAAGAGACAGACAAATAAGTAAAATGTGCTTTGCAGTGATTTGCATTGAGTCCAGTGGGAGCTCAAACAGGAGCGTCACCCAACCAGCGAAGAGCAAAAGGCCTGAGGGGAGTGAGGAAGAAGAGACACTTGAACTAAGCTTTAGCATCAATAGTGGGGAAAAAATGAGGACAAAAGGTATTCCAGAGGAAAGAGCATAAACCGAGGAAAGGAGGCAACGGCCAGTGTGGTGTGTGCAAAGAGCCACAAAATGCAAGGCAGGGTAGGCAGAAGATGAAGTCTCATACAGTTCCTGAGGGACTTTGAGTTCTATCCCATCAGTGATGAGGAGTCATTGCAGGTTTTGTTCAATGAGAAACATAAGTTAGATTTGTGTTACGCCCTGGACAATGAGAACCTGGGAAGAAGAACTCTGAGACCTAATCTAGTTAGGTCTTCATAAGGAGGAAAGGAGATTTGTGGATAGGTTCTCTGGCACATGAGGTTTGTTGTCACCATGGTGTCCTTTCAAAAAGTGTTTATTTTCTTTCCTGTGCGCATGCATGTGTGTATGTCCGTGTGTGTGTGTGTGTGTGTGTGTGTGTGTGTGCGCGCGCGTTTGTGTATGTGTGTGTGTGCTGGAGAGATAGATTCATCTGTATGTTATAGCTTCTGGAAAACTATCATTAAGGTTTATAATAATGTTCATATATAAGTTTGTGTGTTGTACGGCAAAGATTGCAATGCAACCTAATGTTATAATTCTGAAAACATGCAATTCCAGAAGTAATGTATACAAAAAAGGACTCTAACCAGTATCCCTCAGAGAATGATGAGTTATAAATTGCTATTGAAACAGAAATTGGTCCAGCTAATATATCTTTCATTAAATGTCAGAATCTCCACAAGTACCAATAACATTCAGAGTCCACCTAGTCCAAGTATCTAAATTTAACATTCCCTAGAGGGGTTCTTTTAGCTGAGGACGATGAGTAGGCCAAATCACTGGGAATGATTCAACCCACACTCATAGACCAAAAAGAATATACAAATATAAGTAATAAGCAATGAATTTCTGAAATTGATGTTCAAGTCCTCTGAGTACACTGGCAAGCACACATGGCTAGTGTGACTAAAAGGACAGCCTGGGGTTGATCTGGGACCATCTTCCTGCGTAGCCCTAGATCTGCTAAATCTCTGTGTGCTATGCTGCCTTAGGACTAATGCCATTATCTCTCAGTATGATCAATGTTGGTATACGGAATTATTCAAAGTTATTCTTTACCTGTTGATATATACTGAAGCTTTGTTTCATTCTAATCTGCTTTACAAAATGTGTGTAGCCTGCTTTACTCCTTAACTCTTGGAATAGCTTTTATCTGCCTGCTGGTCTAGGCAGCTCCAATGTGAACTTCATGTACAGAAATCTCTGCTCGAACATCTGCACTGTATCTGGGCTGCTGGAGCCAAGAGGAAGGTTTAATGTGTTCCCTTGCCGGGAAGTGTCTCCAGGGTATTGGAGCTCCAGCGATAAAACAGACTTACAGTGCATATGCCCCTGGCACTTCCTGCCTTAAACATTCCATCTCCGGGATGAAAACTCAGAGATGATAGATACTGCATACACTATACCTACTACTACTTACTAATTTTTCCCAATTTTCTCTTTTTATCAAAGATTATGGTGTTTTAAAGGTATCACTAAGGAATCCAGCCTTTAGAAACCACTCTGCAGCTTTTCCAGGAAAAGGGACGGGGTTCAGCCCTGTAGTTTTACACACTGAATCCTGGAACCCCGTGCAATATGCCTCAGCCTCTAAGCTCCATCTTACCAGAAGCCAAATCTACCCAGGATGGGCTTCATTCAAGTTGATCTCAGTAAGGTAATTGACCGTGAACTCAATCAATTCTAAATATTGAGCTTGGATATCTATGTCATTGCATTTGATTTATGCTTTCTATGCTGTGATAAACTTCCTAGTTAGCCAAAGTTGATTTCTGGATTCTTGTCTTTAAAATTCTGCATTGCTTTATAATTATCTATATAGTTATATCTGTCATTGCTCGTTTCTGCTCTCAATTGAGGAACAGATTGGGTTACTTAATAATTAAACACATTTTGCTCTACAGATTTGCCATTTTTGACCAGAAATTCAGAAGACGGAATTCTATTGCTGCTCTGGTAAAATGCCCAGGCAGGACCATTATCTTCACATGGTTTGCGTAGAGACAGAAAAGGGTACTTACTCTGCAAAGCCTGAAGTCGAGAAGCTCTGTTCTCTCAACTCCATATGTCATTGAAAATCTTCAAGCCTCCAACAAAGTTTTGTGACATTCCTGGCACTCCATGAGTTGCAGAAACATCTATATAAGTGTTTCTAAATAACCACCACTCAAGACCTGGCAAGATTGCTACCAGTTCTCACTTTAGCATCTTAATGGTAGAGCTATATTACTGAAAAAGAACGCTTCTTATGGGATCTGGCTTTGACTTGCGATGTTGAGATGCCAATCGATACATGTAGAAATACTTCAGAAGACATTTGACTTGATGCTATGGCATCAGCATGACTGCAGTAGTACAAAATAAGTTGCCAGCTTGGTGAGGAAATGTGTTAAGCCGGTAGGATAAGTGAGAGGGTGAAGACCCACACTGGAAAGTTACCTCTTCTCCTTTCCACTGTCTGGCTTTGGTCCTCCCTCAAAGACAAAGACTATTAGAACTAACCTTTAAAAAGAGAGACACACGAATATACCCTTTCTGGCTGTCACAAAAAGTTCTAAGTTGGTCTGAAATAAAGCATAGGTCTTTGTTGTTATAAGACTCTTCCTTGCTATGTTAAAGTCATATAACCCCAGAGATGGATGATTCTAGCAACTGCCTGTATATCTCATCTAACTGCCTCATTTGCAGATGAGGACATCAAGGCTTGTGGAAACAAAGCAACAGGCTCAAAGCTACATACTTCTTAGTGGCACCACTGGAAGTAGAATCCAACTGCCTGGATTCCTGGCCCAGTGCTTTCTCCACTGTACTCATTGCCTATCACCCATGGTTCCTGAATCGTTTTGAAATAGGTAACAGAAAGAGCAATGAATTCATTTATTCATTCACTCAGCAAATATTTACTGAGCATTTACTATCGGCCAGGCGTATTCAAGGGATACAACAGTTAATAAAACATACAAATTTCTTGCCTTCACAGAGGTTACTTTCTAAAGAAAGAGACAGAAAAACAACTTGCTAAGGAAAAATAAATAAATTAAGCAGAGAAGGAAAGTATAGGGAAAGGAAATAAAAATTTCTAAATAAGGTAGCAGGGAAGGTGACTTCTGTGTGAAGACATCCAGGAAGTGAGAAAATTGGCTATGCAAATATACAGGGGACAAGCATTTCAGACAAAGGGAACAGCAGGGGCAAAGATTCTGAGGAGCGGCTCCTGCTGAGTGCAAAGAACAGCAAGGAAGCCGGTGTGCCGGGTGTGAGTGAATGATGAGTGAGTTGATGACATCAGAGAGGTTGAACAGGAGACAAGTTTACAGACCGGCTTTGCAGGTCATGGGAAGGATGGGAGCTGAGTCAGATGGAAGCCTGGGAGAAGTAACATGCCCAGATTTTAACTCTAACAGGATCACTGTGGTGAGGTGCTGAGGAAGAGAACAAGAATAGAAGCAGGAAGCACTGTCGTAATAATCCAGGGGGGAGAGGATGGTGGTTTGGACCAGGGTGGTAGAACTGGGGTGACAAGTGGTAGAGTGGACTGAATTTCCAGGCAAACCAGATGCAAGGTATGAGACAGAGAGCAGTATCAAGCATGATACTGAAGTTTTTGCCTTGAACAGCTGGAGGGACAGAGTGGCCATTAGCTGAGACAAGAACAATACAGGAGAAGCTGATTTGGAAAGTGGGTAGTAAATACCAGGAGCTCCGCTCTGGACATACGTTTGAGGAGCTCATTAGACATCTGTGTGGAAATGTCAGCTGGGCAGGTGGACATATAAGTTTAGATCCAGAGGGCAAATTCTAGCTGAAGATATAAATTTAGGAGCTAAGCTAATAGAAGGAATTTAAAGCCATGAAAATGCATCAGATCACCTGGGGAGAGTGAGGATAGATGGAGAAGCTCAATTACTGAGCCCCAGGGTTCCCCAACATTTAGACATGAGACGATGTGCTAAAAACAAGAAAAAGAAAAGAATATCAGGTAGCTAGAAACCCCAAAAAAATGATCCATTCTCTCTGAACAATTCCCCATCTGCACTCTGCACATCCCTATGTGTCTAAGTTCTTGTTCTCTTCTATTAGCATATTTTTGTTCAAAATTGTATTAGCCAATTTGATTATTTGTATTATTTGTCAGTCTTTACTTCAAAGGCCTTATGATATTTTCCAAAACCCAAATCCCCTCCCACCCTCTGAAAGAAAAGATTTGCTACCTTGGATTTGAGAGAACACGCCAGAGGCTCTGTTGGCCTTTCAACACAGGGAGATACACAAATGAACAATGATAGGTATTTATTGTCAAAGACACCATTGTAAAGTATGTCGCTTCCCCAGATGGCTGTGGGAAGGAGAAAATGGTCATTCGTATATACACTTTCATTTATGCACATGTATGCGTGTGTGTACACACAGCTAATATTTATTAAATGCTTACTAGATGCCAGTCATTCTGTTAAATGTGTATGTACATTATTTCAAGTGTCCTCACAATAATCCCAAAAGGTAAGTACTATTATTATGTACATTTTAGAGGTGAGGAAAATGAGGTTTTCAGATGTTAAATAACTTGGCAAGCTTATCATGTCTAAGAGGTACTGAATCTAGACAGTTTGACTCCAAAGCCCCTACTCTTTAAACTTTTGCCAAGAAATTGCAAATTGGCCACTGATCCAGAAGATGGACATAAGCCCATACAACTGTTTTGTTTTCTGCATGGAGTTTATGTATATATATATAAAATATGTTTTTACATACATATGTACTTTGAATGCTTTTGGGTGGTACACGTTTATTACATCCCACACCAGTCGTTATAGCCTCATCCTTACTCTTCATTATTTAATTTACCAGCTGCACCAAGTATATTTCAGTTGTTGACACTTGCTCTACTACACTTCTTCCTTCGATCTTTAACAGGCTTGACGTAGCTTAAATCCAGCACGTTTATATCCCATTTTTTGCACATTCACACGTACCCACACACACACCACATATGCCACCAACGCCAACACCAACACCAACACCACCAACACTGCCATCCGGAAAAATAAAACAAAATAGGATTGTCCTTTCTTTTTATCCTTGATACTTATCCCTATGGGAGTCATTCACAATGCCTAAGGTCTTCTCCCAGTTTTAACTCTCCAAATTTAATTCAAATCCAACTTCCACAAGTTAGGGGCAAATTTGTTTTTGCCTAGACCCACGGAACGATGCCCTGATGATGTTTTATAACAGGCGTGCCCATCCTCAAGAGCTGCATCACTCATCATTTGTTTGATGTTGTCATACCTCTCACTCTGAGCAGCAAGCTATGGCACATGCATATGTTCTCAGAGTGAATTCAAATCATTTTTGTTTTGAAATGACAGAACTTCTGCTGAGAAGTGTTGCCCTATGAACTTGTTCTTAATTGCAAGTCCTTTATACATTTAGCACGTGAGAATATGTTCTTAAATCATCTGTATCAAGAAACTAACATATTTCTTCATCTGTTTCTGGCTGGCTCTTAAATACTAGGAAGGGCTCTAAGATCCTGTCTCCTTTTTGCAATAAGGGAGAAAAATCTGAGTTCTGTTCGTAACCATTTTTTGTTTCTTTAAAAAAGTAGGAAGCTATTTTAACAAAAGCCCAATTGAAATCATCTTTGCTGTAAAAGGAAATAAAAATGAAGCTTATCTGTGGACCTAAACTCTTAGGAATATCATCTCAGCATGGTATTAAAACCAGTTTTCCAGAAGCTACTCTTTGTGCTGGAGTTCCAGCAGGGCAGAGATAAAAACTGAGTACTGAGCACTAAATTGGGCCAGGTGAGCTGCTGGTCTAATAGGCTGATGTTGCACCCGGGGCGGTTATTAACCTCAGTGGGCTGGGGGCGGAGGGAGCAGATTCCGGCAGGGGAAGGGTTGGATTTCTCTTCCTTTGATACGTTTATACACAAAAGGTTATTTTAGCCTTAAACCTAAAGAGTCACCTACTACGTGTTTAATAATTCTATTCACTAATTAGAACACGAGGACTCAATCTCATTTAGAATTTGTTAAATACTTTAAACATTTAAAAAAATACATTTTGCCCAGTTTGCCAAGTTTACAAACATTTACAAGTGTATTTCACGAAATAATTCTGTTAATAAATAGCCATTACATTATCCCCACTGCATACAGGAGGAAACTCAGAGAACCAGGTGACACTCCGAAATTCACACGGTGGCAAGGAATAATTGGGCAGGGACTCCGGCTCATGTTCTGTACCTCAAACTGCACGTTCTTTCCATGAATGGCCTGTCCTCGTTCATCAGGTGGTCTGATTTTGGTGAGAGAATCGTGAGATGGGCGGCCCCTGTCCCACCACTCGGTCAACCATCTGCATTAGAAACGGATTAAGAGAATGGAGGATACTTGCCGTCATCTGACAACTTCTCCCTGGTCAGGATGTGAATATAAAAATCTCCAACAGCTTGTTCCTAAACTGCTGGAACAGTGCTGCATGTGAAACTCTACCCACAGGGAGCTTTTGTGATCACACTTCCTAGCGCATCTTCAATGTGCTGATGTGCACCGTGATTCTCCTAGAAAAGGGCGCCATAGGAAGTGTATTCCCCGGACAGTTCACCCCAGAGCCCGTTTTATTGAGTCACTGGATAGAATATTGTTCCATGGTTGCTCTGCAGGGTCCTTGTGAATTTCTGCTCACTGAATTTTAGAAATTTTGTTATTGGGAGAGTGTCTCATGGTTTAAGAAATAATATGCAGGACAGTTGGTAGTAAACTTCTAGAATTCACTCATCCAAAATACAGTATAGAACAAAAATATAAATAGATTCAGAAATACCTCAGAGTCAGTGTATGAGTGGCAGGTGTGTCACAGCTTACTAAGGGAGACTAGGGGTGGGACAACCCTAATGTCCGAGGAAGATGTCAGAGATGTCACTTAGCCTGTTTCCAACCTGCTCCTCTGTGCCTCTCTCTGAGACAGGGTTCCAGGTTGTGCGGCCCAGGCCCAACCCAGGGTGACAGCTCTTGCGTTCTCAACTCAAATTTAGTTCAGGCTGCCACCCAGCTCCGTATTCATTCTTGTTAGTGATAATGAGATGAACCCAAGGTTTAAAAATAATTGTGTTTAAATTTAGACTTACCTACATTAGAATGTCTCTCCACATCTCAATATATTCTTTTGAACTATTACTTATTATTTCTTTCTTAGTTTCCTTCAGTGATGAACAAAATTAGAATGTAAAATTTTATAAGAAATATTTTGTAAAGTCCTCTTCTTATCCTGAAATGAAATCCATAGCTAATATATAACTCATCTACATACACCTAATCTTTTTTTTAAAAATCAATATAATATCCTAACTACTATAAAGGAGAAATAATAATTTATAATGAGATGAGATGAATTTCAACACACACATGCTCAAGCATCGCAGCGTTTCAGGATGCAGAGAATTCCTGACTCATGCCCACTGCATAACAGTAGTCTCCTGTTTGAGGCCAGGTAATGATTTGAGCAAAAGATGCTACAGTCAAGCTACTGACAACCAAATCTCCAGATGGTCTTCTCCCTGTGTCCAAATGCGTTCTGGACATCTCAATTTGAAAAGGCTGATGATATGTGAAATATTTCAATCTCCAAATTAAATTTTATATTCCCCTCATTTCTTCTACAACAAACCAGCATCTGTTAATTGATCACCAGACCAATCTTAGATATTTCTGCAGCTTCTCTTGAACTTTTGTCTTGTTTTATATCCAATCCCAGCCTTGTTCTTGCAACTTAAACAACAGCAGACTCTTCGTGGGACCACTGCCTTGCATCTCCAGTTGTAATTCACTCTATAATCAGCTTCTGGAATAATCTCTCTCAAACATGAACATCCAAACATCATTCACTTTTTATAAATACTATCTTAAGAAATCTGACATCTGCAAGTTTGGCTGGAGCCTTCATTTGGCATAATGTGGCCACGGAACATACAAAAGGCCAAACTCATTGTCAAGTCACCCTAACCATGTAAATTATCCATCCATTGTGATGTCTTCCCCATTCCTCTTCTCTATTGGCTACTATCTTTTGCAATTTCTTACATCATCTTACTGCTGAGACCTAACCACCCACCACCATCCACCACTACTCCGAGAAAGCAAGAACATTTCATCCTCCCCCTCTTAATTTACACACACGCACACACACAGTAGGTTCTCAGTGAGTGTTTGATAAATTCATTTCAAATAGTAAAAGAAAGCTCCAAAATGATGACAAAAAATAATGCAAAGTGAAACCCTTAAGCACTTTCTGTGGATTTAAGATTCTCCATGACCTTCCAAACCACGTGCTCAATGTACTGTGGCACATCAGTTTAAATTTTCTTTGAAAGAACAGTACAGTGCAGCCTTGAAGCATTGATTTTGAAGTCAGATTATCTTGGTTCAAATCTCAGAAACACCATTTATGTCTATAAGAACTTAGGCAAGTTATTAAAACTCTCTGTGCCTTGGTTTCCTGAGCTATAAAATGGGTAGTAATAGTATCTACTTCATAAGATTGCTTTGAGGAATGAATGGGTTGTTGCATATAAAACACTTAGAATGGTACTTGACACATAATAAGTATTTAGCAAGTATTAGCTGTTATTATTGAAGCAAAGTTTACCCTTAAAATGCTACAAATTTTAGTGCATATATATCTATAGGTATATAGTTATTTGACGTTTTTGCCTCATGGTTCATAGGAGTTCTTCCTTCATGTTAACTTTGGCCAGTCTGATGACTGTATGCCTTGTGATGCCCTTTGTGCAATGAATCTCCCAGGTGTTCATTGAGCTTCTTATTTCTGGATACCTAAATCTCGAGCAAGACCACAGAAGTTTTCCTCAATTATTCCCTCAGGTTTTCTAGGCCTTTTACTTTTTCTTCTTCACCCTCAGGGATGCCAATGATTTTCATATTTGGCTGTTTTACATAATCCCATATTTCTTATAGACTTTGTTTATTCCTCTTGATTCTTTGTTCTTTATTTTTTTCACTGACTGGGTTAATTCAAAAGAGTTGTCTTCAAGCTCTGAAATTCTTTCTTCTGTTTGGTCTAATCTATTCTTAAAACTTGTCACATGTTTTATATTTCCCTAAATTAATTTTTCATTTCAAGTTCTATTTGTTTTTTTTTTTAATATATCTATCTCTTTAGTAAATTTATCATTCATTTCCTGAATTATTTTTCTGGTTTCTTTGAGTTGGTTTTCCATTTTCTCTTGGCTCTCATTGAGCTTCCTTACAATCCATATTTGGAATTCTTTATCTGTCATTTCAGTATTTTCATTTTGGTTGGTATCCATTGCTGAGAGCTGCCGTGCTCCTTTGGGGAGGTCCTTTCACTCTGATTTTTCATACTTCCAGAGTTCTTGCACTGATTCCTTCTCATCTGGGGCAGCTGTCACTTCTTATTTTTGGATTTTCTTTTGTTTAGATGGGACTTTTTTATTTCCCCTCACTCTTAAGGGTGCACCTGTAGCATATGTTGGGTAAGGACCTTTGTTTGTGAGTACTTTGATGGGGGTCTAGGTTCTGGATGCACACCTTGCTTATAGATATCCTTAGTGTGGTGGTTTTTCTTCATTGCTAGTTATTTGTAGGCTGTAGCAGTCATGTACCATGTGCATGGGCAGATTCCTTGTCTCTGATTGACAAGGGGAGATGAAGGTCTTTGAAATCCTTTCTCTTTCCCCAGCCCTGTGGACTTCTTAACAGTGTGAATTATATTGGGATGACCAGTTTAATCTCTGAGACAGAAGGTGGTGCTTGTGGGTAAGAGTCAGCATGCCCTGTATGATTGAGTCAGTAGATGCTGTAATGGGCTGTACAAATTGTCCTCCATCCCAGTAGGTGGCACTTTCAGAGCCAGCTACAGTGGTGTTTTTTGAGACCTGTGACCAGCTCTGGTAGATGAGGAGAAGCACTTGGATGCCCCAGGTGGTGGGCGGTGCCCTGTAGCTCCCAGGGAACTTCTTATTCTCCACCACAGTAGAGGTGTGTGGAGGAGTGAGACTAGGTGGGGCTGGGTTGGGCAAGCCTGCCTTCAGGCTCCACAAAAGTGGACACAAGAGCTGTCTCCACAGAGGTGGAGGGTCAGCTCCCAAGCCACTGGGGGAAGCCACCAGGGAAGGGCTAATGCAACCCCACCAAGCCAAAAAGTCTGCTCACTGGGGAGGGGCAGTCTGGGATTCACAGTCTGGCTGTTGGGAGTAGGTTTCACTCTTCTCCCCCTTTCCTGCACCATGGATCTCCTTCCAGGGTCTGGACACAAGCAGCAGCCCAAGGTAGCCAGGCTCACCAGGAGTGGCACCACAGGGTGGGAGCTTCCCTGCCCAGGATCCCACCCCAGACCAAAAGGGCAGCTTTCCTGTGGGGGGAGAGGTGCTCTGCAAGTCTGTGGCAGCTGGGACCTACGCTGCACTCTCCTTTCAGTTCTGCCCATTTGGGCTCCCTAGCCTACCAAGATTAGTTCACAAATCACCCCTCCATTCTGTTGAGTGACACAATCAAGTCCTGGGGGTATGGGACAGGGCCTGTTACCTGGCCCCCAAGTTCAATCCCTGACCATGCCAGGGGGAAGCGTGGTCATCCCAAGTTACCCATGGAGTGCTCAAGTACGCTTAATGTCCCTCTGCTTTAGGGTGTGCCCTGCTCTGCTGGAGCAGCCTGGCGAGCAACACTGGGGAGGGCTGGCAGGTAGGGAGCTCAGGACCTGAGCGCCCCTTGGTCCACTGCAGGTCTTTAAGAGGAAAGGCATGAGCCCCACTCTCTGTGGGAGCCTCAGTGTGGTGTGTGCATCAACAGAGGGGGAGGCAGCCACTCTGAGAGCCCTGGTTCAATCGTCCCTTGGGACACCCATACCAACTCACATGGGAACTGTCACAGCTGTGTTGGCAGCTGTGGGCAGGGGAGAAGAGGAGGAGGAGAAGAATCTTTATGTAGAGCAGCTGGCACTCATGTCCCCTTTGTCCTGAGGGGCCCCCTGGCTTGCTGCACTCTCCTTTCCCCTGAAGGCAGCCCGTCCCAGATGTCCAAGCTCTGGGATCACACGGTTCCCCCAGGACCCTCCAGCCCCCTGTGCCACCACAGTCTGGGCAGGTGTTAGGAATTATTTATGTGGGGACCAGTGACAAGGAAACTGAAGGGCTGAAGCTCCTGGGGCAGGACAAAGGCACACAATGAGGGGAGAAGCACTATGGTATCCATCATCTCAGCTTGGGTCCGTGGTGATAGGGAGTGATTCTGAGTGTGCTGGCAGCCTAGTGCTCTGTTCTCAACAAGCTCCCAGTTCACTGGCAGCAGCAGCTCTGCGGCTCATGGGGGTAAAGCAGCTTTCCAACAGTCCAGGAGCTGCTCACTGCTAGAGGTGTGAAGGGAGGAAAAACAAACACTCCCACCTGCCCTTTCCATGGGGCTCCAAATTCCTCAGGGGTGGATACCTGCTGAAATATTGCTCCTTCTTGTTCTGCTCTGAAACTTCTTCCCGTGGAATTCCCAGTAGGTTCTGGCACTTTCCCTCAGAATTACACCTAGGCTATGTTTTTTTCGTCTAAAATTGTTCCTTCTTTCGGAGATGATCTGGTGACTGATGTTTCTAGTCAGCCACCTTACATCCCCTCTCCAAGAACAGTCTCCAATAAGATATTTGAAGAGAGAGAGAGAGAGTGAGAGAGGCCACGTTCATGTAACTTTTATTGCAGTATATTGTTATAATTGTTCTATTTTATTATTAGTTATTATTGTTAATCTCTTACTGGGCCTAATTTATAAATTAAACTTTATCATAGTTACATATGTATATATAGGAAAAAACAGTATATATAGGGTTCAGTATTCAGGCATCCCCTGGGGGCCTTAGAACGTATCCCCCATGAATAAGGGGGAATGACTGGACTCAAATATTAAGCTGTTGACTGCATACACGAAAATTTATTTTCCTTCAGAATAAGTTTATAAAAGCATGGTAACCACATGATCCTTGAAATGCTGACAGTCTTGACTGAATTTTTTCCTAGGTAATAGAAAATCATATTCTTTTTCTGTGTGAGGTTAAGCAGTAAACATTGGTCCAGTGTGAATCTAGCAACACTGTATGTACAGGAACATACAGAGATCCTTAATAACTTTTGCTTTCTTGTAGATTGATATAGTTTTTACCAGTCATGGTCCCAATGGAAAACAGATGGCACATTCACAATAGGCTGATATAAGAAGAATTCATTTAGGAAGTGAATAAGGATAAAGACATTGCTATGGGGAGTCACAGAGTGAAGAATCACCCAGGGGTGGTA
This sequence comes from Indri indri, assembly GCA_004363605.1. NCBI lineage: Eukaryota > Metazoa > Chordata > Mammalia > Primates > Indriidae > Indri > Indri indri. The sequence continues at coordinate 40,281 of RJWJ010003412.1, forward strand.
ATAGCCTGTCACCATCCCTATGTCAGAATGAACGAGGGAGGCTGTTGTTACTGGAATCTGGAGAGAGAAAGTCACATAGAGAAAGAGCCCTGGAGAGGCCCAGAGATTTCTGTTAAGAGGTGCTGAGTCAACATTACGGGGAGGAACCAGGCAATTGACCCCCCAGTCAGCACTCTCCTCCCTCCATCAGGTCTTTTATCAGGGCCCCCCCCCCCACTACCCAAACCCATCCGAAGACAAAGGCAATGAGAATCATCGATGTAGTCCACATAGGCAGGGCAGGGAACAGGGTGGAGAGAGGTAGAAAGCAGACCTGGAGGGGAAAATAGAAGATACCAGCGCAGAGTCACTCATTTGAGTTTTTCTGTGTAGAAAAGGGTAACTGAGTCCAGTTGCCAGTGTCTAAAATGTTTTTCGTCACCTCTCTTTTGCAAAGGAAAAATTCTTCCTGGGTTTGCCTTCAAATTTCTGAGTACACAGCTATCAATAAACCCCATGTTCCTCTAGCATCTCAGCAGGAAATCTGAAAGAATATGGGGGAAGCAAGGACAGGAAAAGTACAAACAAAGTGAAACACCCAGCAAAATAGTAAGTGAACATTTAGGGAATTATGCCAGAAAAATTCTTTAGAATTCTTTAGAATTTAGGAATGATTTTATGATTCATGTCTTAAACACACACACACACACACACACACACACACACACACACACACACACACATATCAGAACCTTTGGCTCAAAAGTGTCTTTTCTTTGATCTCCTTTGGAAATTTAAAATCTGCCTATCTGTGGAATTGGATCCTTAGATCCTTTTGTCTAAATGCTTAGACATTTCCACAAAAGGTACTGTTTCAATCTGAAAAGTATCGATTTTTTCTATTAATTGCTACTGCTTGCCAATAGTACAAATTTTGTTCTTGTCTTTTATGTCCATTTATCACAATATGTCCAAATGGGTTAGATTTCCAGAATTTTCTTGAACTACTTAAATATTTAATACAGAGCATGGCACTTAGTAAGTGCACAATTAATGTTGGTAATAATGGTAGTCGGTAGTTATTACTCTTGTTTGTCCTTCTTTTGAAGATATAGTATAATTTTTCAAGGCATGGATTCAGAAATACACTGTACTGTCACAAACATAAAATTTATTTAAAAAGAAAAAAAAGGTACTACATTGCCTTGGTGAATATTTGGAAGTTTAGGATAAAGACATTAAAATCCAATGGGCCACAAGGATTCTAGGTACAGCCAGATTGGCAAGGGCTGTAAAATCAACCCCCAAATACGGTTATTTTATTTACTCATTTATTTACTGGGGCTCTACATCCCTCCTTCTTCCCAAAAGGAACGAAATGCTTTATTGTCATTTCCTCCTCATTTCTCTATCTTTCCTCAGATTAGAAACTGACAACTTAGATCACGTTCTGTCAAAGCAATGAAACCACAGCCCAGCCGTATGTTATTTAAAGACCCAGATTTCACTCACGGTAGGTGAAGCTGACTGAAGTGAAAGAGGCTGATTTATATCACTGAGCTGCCAGCAGGACAGGCCTCACAGCCCCTGCCTCCCATGGAGAACAAGATCTATAAAGGAGGATAAGCCTCTGTTTTTCCACCAGGGCATTCATTGTACTCAGTGAAAACTTATAGAATTTTCAAGAGCAGAACTTCAGTGGGTAAGAAAAGAAGGTCCCTCAAACTGGTTTAGAGTGTAACTCATCTAAAGATAAGAAATACAGGAAATGCAGGTTTATGGCATGACTTCTCTCAAATAATAGGTACAGGAATAAAAATCATCTGTTACTTTGAGCCAGATACCACTAATGCCATTCAGAATGAGGCTGTGTTGGTTAAACTTCCATTTGAAATGCAAAGTTTAAAATTCTATCTCATTCGGTAGTAGTTCATGAGACCTTCCTAATCAACCTCTCTTTATACTCATGTTCTTTGTCATAATAGTGTTGTTTTTAAATATGCCAAACCTCTTACTAGTGGCTATATTGCCCAATGTGTGTTTTAATTGGTCCTCTACTACAAAGAGCCTTAAATATTTTGAACATTACCCTGGACACAAGTATTGTCAAAATACCTTTAACAGAGGACTTTTATCAACCAGTTTTATTATTAAATGTATCAAATTAAATTCTACAATTGCACTTAGAGTATAGAAAGTCATAAAAGAATTTTGTTCCACTGTAGGAAGAAAACATGAGAAAAATTAAAGAGAATGCTTTTCTTTAATGTCGTTGAAGGCATTATTCCAGAGGGGAGTGATCCTTCTCAAGATGAGTAAAGACTGGTGGCTGATTTCATACCTAGGGGGAGCTCATCTGGGGATACAAACAGGTAGAAGAGCTGATCTGCCATGTGCAGTTCTTTGCTAGGACAAGAAGAAAAACAAAACAAAATTTTATGACTGTATGGACTGAGGAATGGTATAAAATCCGGAAGAGTCCCATTTGTAATACTGCTCTCCCTGCTCCTATGATTCTTTCCCAGTCTCGCTGAGTAAGTAGCAGCTGATGGCAAGGCTCAAAAGCAAAAAAAGGTATCATATGTTTCTAGTTTTTGAGCCACAAAGTCCTGTTTGCAGGTTGAACTAAACTCACCCATAAGATATTTCAAAATAGAGGTAATCCGAAATTAATAAGAGCTTCAACCTAACACTGGCCCAGCTCAATTTTCTCGTGCTATAGACCCAGCTCAATTCTAACAAAATCAAAAATATCAACCCTTCACCCTAGCTTCCTGACAAAGAAAAAGGCATGTCCTCTATGGAAAAAAAAATTATCTAGCTCAAGCCTTATTGACTTTTACATACAATATCCAGCATATAATCAAAAATTATGAGACATGGGCTGAAGCTTGAAAATATGACCCCACAATCAAGGGGAAAAAAGGAAATAGAAGCAGATCCACAGTTGTTCAAAATGCTAGAATCAGCCAACTTGGACTTTTAAATAACTATTATAAATATATTTTAAAATAGATAAAAATATGGACGAAATGGGTAATCAGATAGGGATTTCAGCAAAGACATGGAAGCTTTAAAGAAAACAAACCGAAAATACTAGAAATTAAAAATTGAAAAGTTAAAGTGAAGAATTAATTGGATGGGCTTAAAAATAGATTCATATAGTAAAATAAAGGATCAGTGAACTTGTAGCAGGTCAAAAGAATTACTCACTCTGAAAAACAGGGAGATAAAATAATTAGAAACAAATAATACCAAGCAATAATACCAAAGACTTGTGAGACAATAACATATGGAATTGGAAGAAGACAGAATGGGAGAGAAGAAATGTGAAAAGATTACAGCCAAGAAAAAAATTTCAAAATTTATGAAAATCATCAACCCAAAGATTCAAGACGCTTAGCAAGTATCGATCAGAATAAATATAAAGAGCATCATACCGGGGACTTCATAATTAAGCTACTAAAGATAAAATATAAAGTGAACATCTCCAAAGCAGCCTGAGGAAAAAAGACATATATTGAGAGACTCAACAATAATTTGAGAGTAACAGAAACTTCTCATCAGAAACAACGGAAGCCAGAATGACATTTTCAAAGTACCGGGGGAAACTCTTTTTTTGTTTATTTTTTATCTGTTTCCCAAATCTGCTAATACTGCCCATCAACTATATCCTTTTTCATTATATTCTATCATAAATCATGGATTCCAGAAACGTTAACTTGAGGTTTTTAAAGGGAGAAATTTGTATTTTCTTATTAGTTAATTTGATTAACTTTGTTGTTATCCTTTGTTTTATGTTCTTGCCAGGCATGACAGATCCATTTTGCACTTGGGCTGAGGTGAACTCAGCATTACGTTAATGTATTCAAATAGAATAGGATGAAGCTTGAAAGAAATATGGTGAAGATTTATATACATGAAAAATTTTTCTTTGGGAAAACTGGTAAACTGACTCCTAGCCAGGGCTTATATAACAGAAACATTTACATTAAAATTATTCTAATTAGAAAGCATATATATGTATATATGTTTGCTATTATGCTTTACTTATTCATATTTCATATCAAATTTATACACTGGAAATGCTGCCGATATTTTGGACCAACCTGTAAACCATCTGAAACTTGTTTTTCTTTGAACTCTAAGCAAAAGAACGAATACAATCTATGGTATGAACTTTGGAGACCATAATTTATGCAATAAGGTACCTATCACAATCAAGAAAAAACAAGTTCCCACTTGAGCTATAGGCAATCTTTGTCAGAACTAAACAGGTATGGGAAATAAGAATTAGAGGACTCATGAGTCAAAACATTTAAAAGCCAGGTGTGGCGGCTTGTGCCTGTAGTCCTAGCACTCTGGGAGGCTGAGCTGGGAAGATCGCTTGAGCTCAGGAGTTCGAGATGAGCAAGAAAGAGACCCCAATCTCTACTAAAAATAGAAAAATTATCCAGGTGGTGGTTCCTGTAGTCCCAGCTACTTGGGAGGCTAAGGCAGGAAGATCACTTGAGCCCAGGAGTTTGAGGTTGCAGTGAGCTATGATGATGTCACTGCACTCTACCCAAGGCAGCAAAGTGAGACTCTGTCTCAAAAAAACAAAAAACAAATGAACAACAACAAAAAAAAAAAATTTAAGGATTAAAAAAAGAAAAACCTGTGAAAACATATTTCAGTCACTGAGCCTATCCTTAATTCCTTATCTTTCTACATAGAACAACCACTTAATATTTTAAATTTATGCTAAAAACATTTAATAAACAATGCGTTGAAAGTCTGATGTCAGTTCAAGTACATAGAAAAACATTTTAAGTGATTACACATAAGTAAAGCATGCACCATTTTCTTCTGTTTCTTTTATTTGCAAATCGTGAATAGTTTCTGATCCTAATGATGATAAATCTCCTCATCAGACTAGCTACAGATGTAGACTTATATTTACAGTTAATCACATGATAAAGTATTTAAATAAGCTGAAGTTAGAAAATGCTACCAAAGGCAACTGTTGAAAATATATTTCTTTTAGCAAAGAGAAAGCGATAAGAAGTCATTTTCAGAGAAACTTTAATTTCAGAGAACAAGTACAACAAAGGAAGCAAACGATAATAAAAGGCAAGCACTGAAAACCCATAAAATAAAAATGAAGCACTTTTCATTTTCTCTCAGTCACATGATGTGGATGTTGTTTTCGTTTTTATTTTGTTGTACATAATGGAATACGTATAATTCATGCAGTAGTTAGAAGAATGGATTAGAGCTACAATGCTGACATAGAAACATGTCCAATACTAATAATTAAGTGTGAAAGGAAAGCTGAAGAATAATATGTGTTCATGAACTCTCATAAAAAAGCACTTCAAACCAAACTGATATATTGCTGTGTGTATGTAAATGCGCTGGGAAATGCTTGGAAGGAAAATACACACCTGACTGCAAAAATGGCTTCCTCTAGGAGAGAATTGTGATTGATGTGGGAAAAAGGAAGCTTGATATTTATTGTAGGTACTTCTGAGTTGTTTGAAATTTTCAAAAAGAGCATATTTATATGTTACTCACCAATTTATATTTAAAAGTGCAAATATATAAATGTTTAACATATATGCAGAAACTCTTCTTCAGTGTGTAGAGCAGTAGACTAGAAAACATCAGGGCTAGATTGCAGACCAGCTTTAGAACTATCCCGAATCCCATCCCAGCCCCACCTTGACTAAACATATGACCCCAGGTGAGTTATCAAATCTTTATCTACAGACTTCAATGTCCTCATCAGTAAAATAACAAGATCGAGCTTAGTAATATCATAAGCTCCTTCCTGCTGGAGTGTTTATGAGTTTATTATGAAAAGAAAGATTCTAAGTCAATGAAAGACTTTTAGCTTCTGTTTTCTTGATAAGTTTTTTTCTCTCTAATCAAAGACTATAATCACTTACAGGCATACTTCAGAGATATTCCAGACTACAGCGATAAAGTGCATATTACAATAATGTGAGTTATACAAATTTTTTTGGTTTCCTAGTGCATATAAAAGTGTATATGTTTACATTATATTGTAGTCTATTAAGTATGCAATAGCATTTTGTCTTTAGAAACAATTACATATCTCGATTTAAAAGTATTTTGTTGCTGAAAAATGCTAAAGATCATCTGAGCCTTCAAGGAGTTGTAATCTCTTTGCTGATGGCTGCTGACTGATCAGGGTGTTGGTTGCTGAAGGCTGGGGTGGCTGTAGTAATTTCTTAAAATAATACAACAACGAAATTTGCCACATTAATTGATTCTTCCTTTCTCAAAAGATTTCTCCGCAGCATGAGATGCTATTAGGTAGCATTTCACCCACAGTAGAACTTCTTTCCAAATTGGAGTCAGTGATCTCAAACCCTACTACTGCATTACCAACTAAGTTTATGTGACAGTGTAAATCCTTAGTTGCCATTTCAACAATGTTCACAGCATTTTCCCCAGGAGCAGATTCCATCTTGAGAAATCAGTTTCTTTGCTCATCTATGAGCAGCAACTACTTGTCCAAGTTTTGTTTTTTGTTTTTTGGGTTTTTTTCATTACAGACAGAGGCTCAGTATGTTTTCAGGTTTGCCAAAGCCCAAACCAGGGCAGAGCTGTGGCAAAAGAAGGAAGCTGGGGAAGGCAGAGCAGTCAGAAGGGCAGTAGAGGTGGACAAGATCTATGGCTGCGGTTCTTCAGCCCCTCAGCCATGCACAGGAGTGACTGTGCTGGGCCCTCAATGGCCCGTGGCAGTGGCAGTGTTTCCTAAGCCCCAGGTGAAGACAAGAGCCCCAGCCCTACCCCTTCCTCAGTCTCTAGAGCTGGAACAATTAGGCTTGACCATGGCGGCTGGTGCTACTGACCATTTATTGGTAGAAGTGCCCACCAAAGCTGGTGGCCCTAGTCCTTACTGCCACAGAGAGCCAGCAAGGCCTTCAGGAAGTCCCCAGAGGTGTCATCCTCAATGGCTTGGTGAAGAAACTGTTCTATTGTGAGTTTCCAGCAATTCAGTCCATCTTCAGGCTCCCCTTCTAGTACTAGTTCTCTTGCTGGTTCCACCACATCTGCAGTTACTGTCTCCACTGAAGCTCAAACCCCTCAAAGTCACCCATGAGGACTGGAATTGATTCTTCCGAACTCCTGTTAATGCAGATATTTTGACCTCCTCCAATGAATCACAAACATTCTTAATGTAATCTAGAATGGTGAATCCTTTCCAGAAAATTTTCAATTGACTTTGCCTACATCCATCAGAGAAATCACTACCTGTGGCAGCTACACCCTTACAAAATGCATTTCTTAAAGAAGACTTAAAAGTCAAAATTACTCCTTGATCCATGGGCTGCAGAATGGATATAGTGTTAACAGTCATGAAAACAACATTCATCTCCTTGTACATCTCCGTTAGAGCTCTTGGATGACTAGGTGCATTGGTAATACTTTGAAAGAAATCTTTTTCTCTGAGCAGTAAATCTCAACAGTGGGTTAAAATATTTAGTAGATCATGCTGTAAACAGATGGGCTATCATCTAGGCTTTGTTGTTCCATTTATAGAGCCCAAGCACAACAGATTTAGCATAATTCTTAAGGACCGTAGGATTTTCAGAATGGTAAACGAGCACTGGCTTCAACTTAAAGTCCCCAGCTGCATTAGCCTCTAACAAGAGAGTCAGAGCCTATCCTTTGAAGCTTTGAAGCCAGGCATTAACTTTCTCTAGCTAGGAAAGTCCTAGATGCCATCCTCTTCCAACAGAATGCTGTTTTTTCATCTACATTGCAAATCTGTGGCTTGGTTAGCCGGACTTTCAGGATAACTTGCTGCAGCTTCTCCATCAGCATTTTCTGCTTTACTTTGCACTTTTATGTTATAGACATGTTCTGCTAGCTCCCAAATTTTCTTCCACAGCTTTCTCATCTCTCTCCGTAGTCACAGAATTGAAGAGATTTAGGGCCTTGCTCTGGATTAGGCTTTGGCTTAAGGGTATGTTGTGGTTGGTCTGATCTTCTACCCAGCCCACTTAAACTTTCTCCATACCAGAAAATATAGGAAAATAATAAATGAAAATAATATTTTCATTTTTTTATCATTTATGCTCCTTTATTTTGTTTCATTTTCTGATCATTTCTTATCACTTTTAATTTCTTTCAAGAACTTTGCCCTACATTCACAACTTGGCTAATTATTTGGCACAAGAGATGCCAAATGGCCTTCCTCATTAAGCTTAATCTTTCTTTTTCTTAATTTCGGAATATTATGGGGGTACAAACTTTTTGGTTACATAAATTGCTTTTGTGCCATTTGAGTCAAAGACATAAGCGTGCCCATCCCCAGATAGTGTGCGTTGTACCTGTTAAGTATGAATTTACCCATACCCTCCTCCCCCTCCCATCTGCTTGATTTCCAATGACTGTTTTTTCTATATGTGCACATAAGTGTTGATCAATTAGTTCCAATTTAATGATGAGTACATGTGGTGTTTGTTTTTCTATTCTTGTGATACTTCACTTAGAAGAATGATCTCCAGTTCCATCCAGGTTAATACAAGAGATATTACTTCACCATTTTTATGGCTGAGTAGTACTTCATGATACACATATGCCCATTTTATTAATCCACTCATGTATTGATGGGCACTGGGTTTGTTTCCACATCTTTGCAATTGTGAATTGTGCTGCTATAAACACTTGAATGCAGGTGTCTTTTTTGTAGAATATCTTTTTTCCATTGGTTAATACCCAGTAGTGAGATTGCTAGATCAAATGGTAGATCAACTAAAGTACTTTTAGTTCTTTGAGGTATCTCCATACTACTTTCCATAGAGGTTGTGCTAGTTTGTAGTCCCACCAGCAGTGTATGAGTGTTCCTATCTCTCTGCATCCGCGTCAGCATTTGTTGTTTTGGGACATCTTGATAAAAGCCATTCTCACTGGAGTTAAGTGATATCTCATTGCAGTTTTGATTTGCATTTCCTGATGACTAGAGATGTTGAGCGTTTTTCATATGTTTGTTGGCCATTAGTCTATATTCTTTTGAAAAGTTTCTGTTCATGTCCTTTGCCCACTTTTTGACAGTGTCGTTTGATTTTTTCTTGCTAATTTTCCTGAGTCTACACAGATTCTAGGCAGATTCAGCCCTTTATCGGATATGTAACAGGCAAATATTTTCTCCCATTCTATAGGTTGTCTGTTTGCTCTCGTGGTAGTAATATCAAAGATCACTGATCACAGATCACCATAACAGATATAATAATACTGAAAATGTTTGAAATATTTTGAGAATTACCAAAATGTGACATGGAGACCCAGAGTGAGCACATGCTGTTGGGAAAAAAATGGTGCCAATAGACTTGCTCTGTGCAGTGTTGCCACAAACTTTCAATTTGAAAGAAAAAAATCTGCAAAGCACAAAAAAGCAAAGTGCAATAAAATGAGGCATGCCTGTATATATTGTTCAAGATGTTGCAACTTCATATATATATTCATACCATGTACCTATACACATAGATACATTCTTCAGGAAGAAGTTAAGACCAAGGTCATTTTCTGCAGCCCTTCACATGCTTGCCTGTGGTACTTTAACTACATAAAGTCTTAGCTCTGTTGCTAAATGTGTAGAATTAGTGATTAATATTTACCTTTATTCACCCTTATTCTGTTTCAACCCTGCTTGGTATACTACGATTCAATTCTGGCACTAACCACCCGGAGTTAGTGCAGACCCTACAAGGTAAAGACAAGATCTACGATAAGGCTGACTTCACTTCACACTGCCTGGTTACAAATCCTGGGGATTCCCATATCTCCACTAATGTTCGATAATTCATTAGAATGACTCACAAAAGTTTGGAAGGCATTACGTTTATTACTACAGTTTTATTATAAAGGATATAACTCAGGAATGGTCCAATAAAGAGACACATACAACAGGGTCTTGGAGAATCTTCATGGAATCAGGGCACGTCACCCTCCTGCCACATCAACATGTTCATCCACCAGGAGCCTTCAGTTTCCAGAGTTTTTGTTGGAGTTTCATTGCATAGTGATGATTGATTAAATAATTGGCCATGTGATTGAACTCAAGCTCCAGCCCTCTGTCCCCTCTCAGAGGTCAGGCTGGATCAGTACCCCAACTCTCTAATCACATGCTTGTTCTTTCTGGTGACCGGGCCCCATCCTGAAGCTATCTAGGGGCCCACCATGAGCTATGTCATTAACATAAACTCAGATGTGATCCACAGGGCTCAAGAATAACAAAGATACTTCTATCATTTGGGAAGTTCTCAGGGTTTTAGAAGCTCCATGCCAGGAACCTAGGACAAAGACCAGGCAAATTTTTGTATTATACATGACTCCAAACTTATTAGAGACAATTCTCAAATTTGACCACTACATTTTCATGATATGAAAACAGAACTGGCACCAACATAGTATCCTTGATTACCTATTTCAATAATTCAGTGACTTCTTACAAATGCTTTATACCTCAGATTTGTGGTTGCTTTATCTCTCTACAATCTTGAGACGCAGGGCAGCATTGTGGTTAAGTGCTGTAAGCCCCAGAGTTACATTTCTTGGGTTCAAATCCAGGGTCTGCCATGTCTTAGTGCTTAGGCAAATTACTTTCTCTTCCTGTGCCTCTATAAAATGGAAAATGAAAATGACACCCACCTCCTATGGTAATTGCAAGGACTAGATGCAGTAATATATGCAAAGTGTTCAGGACAGTGCTTGGCACTCGATGAATGTTCGCTTTCACTATTGTTATCATAATGGACCTTGTGAATACAATTTATTAAACGTTTTACCTTGGCACGTAGAGCTTTAATGTTATCCAAATTATCTTTAAAGTTGAAAATCCTGTCCCAAGACTGACTATATTACTGAGCTCCAAAAATAAGGGGGTTGAACTAAATAATCTGAATATCACTTCCAAATCAGAAGGTTACAGTTATATAACTGGCCTCTTATCATTCAAAAGAATTCTAACTCTGTAGCCCAACTGGTATGACTTCCTCATACATTCCCTCAATTTCTTTAATACTAACAACTCATTGCAAGTGATAATATAAAAATTCTAATATAGTGATTCACAACTGCTTTATCAGAATTACTACTCAAAGTACAAAAAAGGAAGCTCTACCAATACACCCCAGGCAGGCTCCATTTCAGGATGACAGAGCAGAGGTAACAGACAAAGGTTCAGGACGAACCCAGATCTGCAGGCTTCTATGAAGGTGGAAAAGAGCTATTGTCTCTTTTCTGTGAAAGAAAGTCCACTTTATCCTCCCCCTGCCTGGGAGCAGGGAATGGAGTCTGCCATCTGCCAAGCTCACACTCCATTATTAAATAACACACCTCTGTGTTTGTTTTTCACTCCCCTTTTTTTCTGTCTGCAATTGATTCACAGTATTTGGTGTGACAGATCATCAGGTTTTATTAAAACCATTTACAATTTCTCGCATCCTGCCATCTCTTTGCGTCTGATCTTTTCTTATTATTTCACCCATAGGCTAAAATCCCACAAGTTATATCTCATTAGGAGAAAATTAAATCAAGCAATTTCTCCATTTCTATAGATCAATATTTTGAAGATAAAAATAATGCTTTGTTTTGGTGTCTTTGGAAAACTAACATTTGATTGTTAAGAACTATTCAAGCTTAATGCTGAAGAGGCATGTTTCTTAATTCACATCCAAATAGTCAATAAGTGATCATTTCCTTACATTTTATGTGTATCAGCACATCTCCAATTTTGTATTTCATTCAGAATGACTTGAAGAGATAACAGAGCAAAGAGTAATGAGAATAAAGAAGTTTGGGGAGAAAATTCAATGACAAAATAGCTTAAATATAAATAAAATAATAGACAAAAACAAGGGGAAAAACCTAATATTTAAGCACAGAGTATTTATTATACAAGGAGAATGCTGTCTATATTGTACATCTTGATTTTAGACATCTTCGCCATTAAAATGTGAGTTTATTGGTTCATGTAGCTAAAACATTGAAATCTTGGCTGCATGGGAATGGAGTTGCATGGAATCATGGCCAGCTGATCTTCACGAAGCACCCAGAGTACTAATAGCTAAATAGTCACCCAGAGAAAGGACTTTTGCGTCACACAACCTGCTTTTGACCGTGCTCCTGTCTCATTCAACATTTTGTAATTTTTTATCTAAATAAAGACATATGAAGATATTTTTATCAGATTCTCATAGAAAGCCAAATTAATTGTTGGTATAATGATTGATATGCTCAATATTCAAAATTATCTGGGTGGCATAGAAAAGTTTAAACTTTCTGTCTGTTGACCTACAAGTAAGAAACTGAGGCAAAATTAATATAAGTAGAGAGTTCATTTCAGCCAAGCATGAGGATTGCACCCCAGGAGTATAGATTTAAGTTGCCCTGAATATACACTCCAATTAGCAGAAGTTACATGTGTATCTTTAAAGGCAAAAAAGGGGGACAGGGAGTGGACTGATACAAAGTTGTTTGTCAGGAATTCTCATTGGTTTACGGAAATAGCATTGATTAGTGATTGGCTATATGTTGTTAAGCTATAGGGTGTGGGTTCTAGTGACCGGTGCGTCATTATTAGGTTAATTTATAGCTACCTGTGGCAGTAGCAAGCAGTTTCAGGAGACAAATGCATAGCTCAAAGGGGGAAGTAGGATGTCAACCTTAGAATGATGAGGCTCATAGAATTAGAAAAGAAAGCTCTATTTCTCATAAAGGGTTGCAGCCTGCAAGGTGGTCATTCTGACAGGCTGAGAATCATAGCCTCCAGCTGGAAGCCAAAAACAAGTACTTCAAGGGAGAGGCAAAAGGAACAGGAATTTATGCTGAGCAGGAGCAGTGTGGCCAAATATACATATTTAACAAGCTAGAGTCATGAATATTTATGAAGGGTGAAGATGCACAGTCGAGCTCCCATGCTACTTCATGGGATCCATGTTCTGAAAATGGCAGTGTTAGCATGACATCAAAAGGTGAAGCAGAGGACACAAAAACCCTCACTGAGCGTTCCCCATAGGCTGCTCAGAACTGCTCCATGGTCGGTGGTCTCTTGTCAGGAAGGAATGCTGGTCAGTTGTGCTGAAACCACAAAAAAAGAACAGCATTAGCTGGTTGGTTGAAATCAAGGGTGGAGCAAGTCTTTCCAAAGGCTGGTTCTGTTTAACCCCTAGGGAAGAAAGCCTGATGGCCATTAACCAGGGAAGGGGTACAGTGAGGCGTGTCTGAACTCCCACAGTCAGGGCTGGGAACTCAGTGTTAAGGTTTCTGAGGCGTCCCATTGGCCAAGGTCAGGTCTGTTCAATCAGTTGGGAGGCATAGGATTTTATTTTTGTTTCTCAAGGGCACAATTGCTGTCTCATTTTAATGTTTCTCTGGGCCTGATAATTAAAAAGACTTGCATTCCTCAAATAAAAGTTCTTTTCTTTTTTCTTTTTTTTTTAATTTTATTTATTTATTTA
>RJWJ010003412.1:62359-86919 GCA_004363605.1 Indri indri
TAATATTAAAATCAGCATGGTACTGGCACAAAAACAGAGCCATTGACCAGTGGAACAGAACTGAGAACCCAGATATAAAACCATCCTCATATAGCCACCTAATCTTTGACAAAGCAGACAAAAACATACACTGGGGAAAAGAATCCTTATCCAATAAATGGTGCTGGGAAAACTGGATAGCCACATGTAGAAGACTGAAGCAGGATCCACACCTTTCGCCTCTCACAAAAATCAGCTCACGCTGGGTAACAGATTTAAACCTAAGGAGTGAAACTATTAGAATTCTAGAGGAAAATGGTGGAAATACTCTTCTAGACATTGGCCTAGGCAAAGAATTTATGAAGAAGACCCCAAAGGCAATCACAGCAACAACAAAAATAAATAAATGGGACCTGATCAAATTAAAAAGCTTCCACACAGCCAAAGAAACTGTCATGAGAGCAAACAGACAACCTACAGAATGGGAAAAAATCTTTGCATGCTTGGGCTTAAACAATCCTTCTGCCTCAGCCTCCCGGGTGTGTACCACCACACCTGGCTGATAACTAGAATCTACTTAGAACTCAGGAAAATCAACAAGAAAAAATCAAACAATCCTATCAAAAAGTGGGCAAAGGACATGAACAGAAACTTTTCAAAAGAAGACAGAATAATGGCCAAAAAACATATGAAAAAATGCTCAACATCTCTAATCATCAGGGAAATACAAATCAAAACCACAATGAGATGTCACTTATCTCCAATGAGACTGGCCTTTATCAAAAAGTCCCAAAACAATAAATGTTGGCATGGATGCGGAGAGATAGAAACACTCATACACTGCTGGTGGGACTGCAAACTAGTGCAACCTCTGTGGAAAGCCATATGGAGATACCTTAAAGGAATCCAGGTAGATCTACCATTTGATCCAACAATCCCATTACTGGGCATCTACCCAAAAGAACAAAAGTCACTCTATGAAAAAGACACCTGCACCCGAATGTTTATAGCGGCACAATTCACAATTGCAAAGATGTGGAAACAACCCAAGTGTCCATCAATACATGAGTGGATTAATAAAATGTGGTATATGTATACCATGGAGTACTATTCAGCTTTAAGAAACAATGGTGACATATCACCTCTTATATTCTCCTGGAAAGAGCTAGAACACATTCTACTAAGTGAGGTATCCCAAGAATGGAAAAACAAGCACCACATGTACTCACCATCGAATTGGTATTAACTGATCAACACACAAGTGCACATATAAGAATAACATTTATTGGATGTCGGGCAGGGGGGAAGGGGAGGGAGAGGGGAGGAGAGGAGGGTATATGCCTGCACAAAGAGTGCAATGCGCACCATCTGAGAGATGGACATGCTTGAAGCTCGGACTTCAGGGGGCTAGGGGGGGCAAGGGCAACATACGTAACCTAAACATCTGTACCCCCATAATATGCTGAAATTTTAAAAAAGGGGGAGGATTACAAATTAAAGATTTCCTTCAAACCCTTTCTTCAACATAGAGACGACAAAGAAGGAAAATGTGAATGGAGAATAATTAAGGCAGCCATAACTTTTTAAATTGTCGAAATATTCTCAGTGAAGAGGAACTAGGCATACTTTCATTCTATCAACTAATAACAGGAATGACAATGACAGAGCTTTCTATTCAATGTAAGAAGAATTGTTAACAATGGAAAGAACTTCAGCCAAAATAGCAAATTTCTTGCCAGAAGAAGAGTTGAAGGAGAAGTTGGGTAATGTTTCAACGATGTTGCAAGAAAAGATAAAATTCATGGGATTTAAGTTTGGGTCTGTGATCTGTGCTTATGAAAAAGCACAATAAAAGCTTTTAAGATGTGGAAATTATAAAAGGGAAAATTGCAAGATTTTGCTGCATAGCTTTACGACAGCTTTACCCAAAACTTGACTACTGCTGATGAGTTACCTGGTAGCAGCAGTACACGGTCCCCTGCAGCACACTGCAGATTGTATGAGCAGGGGCCTGGCGAAAAGATAACAAACTTGTGAAACATTCTGAGTTTTATTCAAAAGAGACACAACAGAAAGATAAGACAACAGGAAATTTAAAAGTGTGCTTAATGATCTCAGGGAAAAAAATAGGAGAGCAGATAAAACATTACCTAAATGGAGCACATGAATACAGTTCTTCTTGAGAACACTACTGAAATGTTAATTCCAACAAAGACAAGGTAAATCAAAACTAAAAACTCCAAAATGGAGAAACTATGGTATCATAATAATAATAAATAAAATCATTTCAAAGCTTTAGTGGAAAGATTTGAAATTATTTAAGTAAATAAAGACCTAAGGCTAAAATAACCATGGGATTATGGCTACAGAACAGAAAGTACCTGTTATAAACCTTTACAACATAAAAATAATATTGCAGCTAACGAACTTGGAAGATGATAAGGAATAATGGTGGGAGAATACAGGCTAATTTCCTTATCTTTCCCACTGCAGAGTCAGTACAAACAGTCCAAAACTGAAAATTATTTTTCATAAAAAGTATATTGACTCTATATTCAATGTTTTGCATAATCAAAATCTTTTCTTAACTCTAGAAAAATCTTTCAAGACTTAAATCTTTTATTTAAGAAAAGACTGATTTGCTTTGTATCAATTCCCTCAGTTTCATCCCAACTTATAGTTCTATTAAATTTAAATAAAAATTTATACTTTTGATTAATATGGAATGTGCAGAATGATCTCATTGTGTTTCTAAGTATTTATACTGCTAGCTATATATATTCAAAAAGAAAATGCTAATAATATTTGTATCTAGATGGGAGAATTTATAGTAATATTTTTTACTTTCTTACTTATAATTTCTGAATGGCTCAAATATGAAAAAAATGTGATATATTTTTACAAAGCAATAAAGTTATTATTATTTGAGGAAAAAAACAATGAAAGCATGAGGCAGATTAGATTAAAAGTAGAATGCCGAAATACTAGAAGTAAATTCTTAAGAAATCCAAATGTGCCTTGTTTTCTTAACCCATTTTGAGTAGTCACAAATGGATGGCTCCCAAATTTCTCTAGTTTACGATATATAGGTGAACCCCGCTTTGCACAAGCTCTCTCAAGTCCTCCTCTCTTGGGTGGGGTCTTATTTCTAGTTTCCGGCACTGCACACATTACTGCTGTCTCTGTCGATAGCTGTCTGCATTGCAATTATCTGTTTACTCACCACTGCTCCCATTTCACTCCTAGCTCCTTGTATTTCCAGCATCTACAACAGTGTGGTGCTCAATTCCTGTTTATTGTAAATATCATTATTGTGAGGGAAGGATGGAAGGGAAGAAGGAAAAGAAGGAAGGGAGGAAGGAAGGAAAGAAAACATTAATTCCAAATAAAACTATAAAATTTCAAATAAGTAAAGATGCTGAATATTACTAGACATCAGGGAAATGCAAGTCAAAACCACGATGAGATACCACTTCACACCTCCTAGTAGGATGGCTGTTATTAAAAAAAAAAAAAAAAAAGAAAACACAGAAAGTAACAAGTATTGTCACATATGGAGAAATTGGGACACTTGTGTATTGCTGGTGGGAATATAAAATGGCACAGCCGCTGTGGGAAATGGCTTGGCAATTCCTCAAAAATTAAACACAGAATTGCCCTCTGATCCGGCAGTTCAACTTGTGGGAATGCACCTGAAAGAACTGAAAGGAGGTTCTCAGACAGAGAGGGGCGCACCCGTGTTCACAGCAGCATTATCCACGACAGCCAAAAGGTGGAAGCAACCTCAGTGTCCACTGATGGATCAAAGGATTTCTTAAACATGGTATGTGCAAGTACTCCTCAAAACTGTCACGGTCATCAAAAACAAGGAAAGCCTGAGAAGCTGTCAGAGCTGAGAGGAGACTAAGAAGACGGGACTATAAATGTGGTATCCTAGAACAGAAAAGGGCATTACATTAAAAACTAAGGAAATCTCAATAAACCATGGACTTCCGTTAACAATAATACAACTAATAACTTTAGCTAGTTATAATTAATCATTTATTATAATAAATATGCCGTGTTAATGTAAAATGTTAATAGTAGAAGAAATTGGGTGGAGAGGGTAATATCAGAACTCTGTTCTATCTGCTCAATTTTTCTATAAACAGAAGACTACTCTAAAAAATAAAGTCTATTAATAAAAATATATATATGTAGTATATACGTACAATGGAATATTATTCAGCCTTAAATAGAAGGAAAATTTTGACACACACTACGACATGAATGAACTTTGAAGACATTATGCTAAGTAGAAGAAACCAGACTAAAAAAGACAAATATTGTATAATTCTGCTTGTACAAGGTTCCTAGAGTTGTCAGATTCATAGAGATAGAAAGCAGAGTGGTGGCTGCCAGAAACTGAGAGGAGAGGGGAGTGGGGAGGTAATATTTAACGGGTACAGAGTTTCAGTTGGGGAAAATGAAAAATTTCTGGAGATGGATGGTGGTGATGGTTGCACGATAATGTGAATGTACTTGATGCTAAAGAACAGTACACCTAAGATGGTTTACATGGTAAATTTTGCTATGTATTTTTACCACACTAAAAAAAATTGGACCACAAAAGAATTTCAAACAAGTTCATTTTGATACTGAATTAATCACGAGAGAAAATAACTGTTTTTTTTAAAAAAAAAAAAAAAAGAATGAATCAACCCATAGCAAAATATACCTAATTTCTTGTTTCTTTAAGTCTTTGTATGAATATTTGTTAATGTAATATATATACTGTTACTTAGTGTATAATACCATATGCTGCTATTTTTAATAAAAATTTCTATTTCTGGTTTTGTCTTTTAAAAAAAACAACAGGTAAGTGAAAAAATTAGCTAATCTCATTAACTGCATGTGTCTGTGGCTATAGTGTAGCTGTTTGAATCCCAGGGCTAAAAATCTCACAAGAGTCACAGCTACTGAAAATCAAATGAATGCCAGCAGGAATATCACCGTGCCATAAAAGCAGCAGACGTGCAGGCTGGAGTTGTGAGTGACTCTACACGAGTATGAATTCGTTCTTTGCCCTTGGGTTTCTGGGTGTTGGCATTGTAAATAAATAAATGCTCAGAGTTTTATGAATGTCTTAAAATTATGAGTCTTTAATATAAAAAAGTATTAAAAATATACCTTGATTAATTACAAAATAATTCACTAATGAAAAAAATCTACTTAGTCATCTTCTCTCACAAACTTTTAGGGAATTTCTTGAGCAGGGCCTCCACTTATGGTAGCATTTTAAGACAGGGGTTCCCAACCTATGGTGAGTTGTACAATTATTTAATTATATATTACAATGTAATAATAATAGAAATAAAGTGCACAATAAATGTAAGGCTTGAATCATCCCAAAACCATTACCCTCCCACCCCGTCCCTGGTGCCAAAAAGGTTGGGGACCACTGTTTAAGGTATTAACAACAAAAGATGATAATAACAAATGCTATTCGCCACTCTGAGGCAGTTGTTCATAGTTTAGATGTAATTCCTTGTTCAAACAAACAAAAAAAAACTTTTATCTGGAATGCTCGAGAACTCTTTCAAAATGGAAGAATGTGCTTTAACAAAAGGAAGTGAAAAAAGTGGCAATGGCCGTAAGAGCTAAACCAAAGCCATAGTAGGGTTCTTGATAAAGAGGAGATAAATCCCATAAGTTTCAGACTTACCAATTACACAATTCAAGTTGAAGAGAAGAAGTGAGAAATGATAACTACAAATTTACAATCCTAAAAATAAAAAAGAATGGCAGTGCTTAAATCAGAATAAAATTAGGGGCAATAGTCCAAGCAGAAAGCTTAGGTCAAATAATGTTTTGTTTTGAGGGGGTCAGTAGACATCTGAGGACAGCTATCCTATGGACACGAAGCAAAGGCATCAGAACAGGAGGAGAGTCGGGATTAAAGGAATGTGTGTACATTTCGTGGTCAGGCCAGACTCCGACCGCCCCCCAGCCACCATGACCTATGACTATAGATTACGAAGCCCATAAAACTATAGAAATCTCATTTGGTCTAAGGAAACACTGAAAGAAACCCGAGGAAATCATTTCTTTCCATATTTCTTTCTAAAGAAATGCCAACAATAGGAGAAAAGATATTCTCTTTCTCAGTGTAGCAAAATGGTCTGCAACCTTATAATGTGATTGAAGTCTATTGGTGCTATCGGAAAGGAGACACTTAATTACATGGTGCTTTTCATCTTCTAAGTGCTTTACAAGTACTATATTAACTAATTAACGACACAAAACCTGATGTTTCTTGGAAAAGACTGCTGTCGCTTTTTTTCACCTTTTAGATGAACTTTTTTTTCAAATCTTGAAATACAACATGCACGAAATGGGTGATATTTAAACTTCTCAAACTAATGATTACGGCAAGCAGTTCATTTTCCTGGTACTTCCAGAATTGAATTACAATTAAAAAGGGTGTAGGTAAGCTATCTAAAAAGAGAAACAGCTCTACTCTGGCTCATAAAAGTCCATCTGGTGAGAAACGGTGAGCCCTGTGAATGATGAAGCAGCAATAATGGGAAGATGCTAACTGTTGGCCTATGGCTTCTACGTTCTCCAAAACAGGTGGGAAAAGGGCGCCTATTCCCACCTGCACTGAGCGCTCTAATGTGCATTCGAATTGAGATTTTCTTCTTCACCTCCAGTAGTTTTAAATTTAGTGATCACCGAGCATTTGTCAAAGGAACACGGGGCAATGCAGTGTATTTCCTTTGACGACAATGTTTTTGTTCATGCACAAGTCTCCTGAGGGCTCATTTAAGGATCCGGATCAGGATGTCATTCAGCTATCATTCACTCATTCAACTATATTAAGCACCTAAAATGAGCAAAGCACTCTAAGGAGGGTTGGCCTTGTTTAGAGCCAAGATGGGCATCTCTTTAATTACACCTCAAGAGCAGGATGGTTATCATACCTACACATACTCCTCCTGTATGCCCATAAATATCCTGTCTGTCAAGGCCAGATTGAAATCCCCGTGTAGAGGAAGACACCAGGAGACACAGGAAAATTGACAGCCTTGGGTTTAAATATGAGCTCTGCATGTACTACTCCAGCAGTACAAACTTAGGAAGGGTATTTACCTCCTCCTGACCTCTGTTTCTTCATATATGAAATGAGAATTATATAATACTTTGGTCACTGCATAAGCAAGAGCCTGTAAATAGAATGCAATTGGCTTCGTTCCTTTGATTTTTGTAAAATGCTTTTCCATTTCTTACATTGCTAACTTGGTTCCTTCTGCTGAAATGGCTGAGATTTCTGGACAAATTATGAATAATAATAACTTCTTCACAAGTTTATTATAAATATTAAATAAAATAATGTAAGCAAAATGCCTAGCCAATGCTATATAGTATGTATAAGACACAGGATTTGGAGTCAGGTAGACCTGGTTACAATCCTGATGATAGCATTTAGTGAGTAGGAGCTACATATTACACCTTCTTGACCTCCTAGAGCATTGTTTAATAAAAATTACAGAAGTCCATTGTTTTGGACTAACCTCCTACATTAGGCCCCAATAGATAAGACTAACACCACATGAAATCACCCGTGCTAAATTTCCACATCACCAAACCCAAACTAAGTTGTTATCTTACCTTCTGAGAAATGAGGAGAGAGAGACATAACAGCCAATTTCCCAAACACGCAGAATGAAAATTAAGATCTCTCTGCTTTAATCCTTTCACAAAAGTGGTAGCCTAAAGTAACCCTATGTTAACTAATCAGTTATTTTTCTATCGTTCTGTCTAAAAGTAACTCTTTGTTCTTCACTTCTGCTTCCTTCAGAACTTCTCTGTCTATAAAGCCAACCTCTTCTTCTCAGCTCATGGGAACACGTATTCTATTTTATGGAATGAAGTGTTGCCAGATTCTAGAATTGCAACAAAGCCAACTGAGATCTTTAAATTTGTTGTAATGTTGCCTTTCGACGGTATTTGCTAAGTATATAGTAAACACACATTAAATTTTTCTTGAGATTGCCATTGACTTATTAGCCAGTCAAGTAAAATACATGTGTGCGCACACACATGTGTGCACACAAGTGCACGCATACACACACACACACACACACACACACATTTATTTACCTCTTTCCAGCTGTATAGTAACAGGCAGGTTCTAGCAGAGCCTTTGTGTTCTTCCTGAGTAAAATTAGCCCCGAACGTTACTGGGGTCAGAAAGCAGTTGACACCTTCATTTCTGAAGTATGTATTCTCAGCTCAGCAGCTCCAAAATCAATTCCCAGGGCAGTACTGTTAGGTAGATAGTGAGGGATTCCAGCCTTCCTAGGGACAAAGGCGGGTGCCCTACCTTGGTGCTGCTTGGGCAATTGCCACACCTGGAAAGCAGGACAAGGGCGGGCACCCTGTCTTGGTGCTGCCTCACCCTCGATCCTGCCCAAAGCAACTACCAGGCCTGGGAGAAGGAGGAATGCCCCGCCAATCCGCAAAAGAATGCAGGGAACTCCCCCCGCCAACTCCGTAGGCCAGGCAGCCCAGACACAGTAGGATTTGGAAAGTGAACTAGAGTAACTTAAGGCTAATTAGCATGTCGTTAACGGTCCATCAAAGTGGTCCAGTGGTGACCTCTCCAAACACTATAAAACAAGACCCCAGACCATAACCAGAGCCCTTTTATTACAACACAGGGACCTGTTTGTGGTCTGTGGCAAACATGTATCGTGTTCTGTAAAGCTGTCTTGCCCTTCCTCAATAAACTTCATTTCTCGTTTCACACTCGCATTGCTTTTGGTGTGTCAGGTCATTCTTCAGCCAAGAGTACACCAAGAACCAAAAACAGACAACTACCACCCAACAGTACTAGACCTGTCACATATCTTGTGACCTTAGCTTTATAAATATATAGTAAACTCTTGATAACTAATCATTCCCAATCTATCTTAGGTCATTTATATATTGTTACAACTCACATATATAAGGAATATTGTTTCTGATCTCTGCTTATGTGCCCTTCAAAAATTTAGCCCAGAAGTCACAAAAGCATAGATTAAAATTCTAATAAATATTTTCTTAGAATTGTTCTTTTTTTCCATTTTTCCCAGTCATCCTTTAATCAAAATGAGACCTGACCAAATATGCACAAATTCTAATTTGTTCTATCCAGACAAATTTTAAATCCCTCTTGCCTATTTCTAACTTTGTTATTTGTATTTATGATGTAATATTAGCTATATTTTTATATATCTAGAAAAGAGCAATTGCAAAAATTTATCAAGAATTCGCTTCAGAAAATTGTTCTCATAATAAGCACAAATTGTTAGCATCTATCACCATATGATATAATCATATAAAAGCCTTTTCTAGCCTCATCGCCATAAGGTATCTCTCTATTACATTATAATGATAAATGGCAAAATGTTTTGCGTGACACTTAAGCTGTTACAGAATTCTACCGGGAATGCTAGAATACTACCAAAGTTTTCTTATACAAAGCTACAGCTAAAAGTCAGTATCATAGTCTTAAACCAACTGATCTTTTTTTTTTTTTTTTTTTTTTGCAATATTTATTTCTGGCAAAACAACTTGCAACTCAATACAACTATATCACAAGATCAACACAAACATGTACCAGGAGTAAATATGCCATGGTATAATATGTTTCAAGAGATAATGGTTAAGTATTCAGCAATGAATAGATTCCGTTGATCTTTCCTAAGATCAACACAAACATGTGCCAGGAATAAATATGCCATTGTGTTTGAGGAGACAATGGTTATATATTCAGCTGGGGGATGGATGGGGTACTTTGCCTCAGTTGAAGACAGTCATGTTATGCTATCCTGCAGTGCAGCAAATTCCCAATTATACTGATAATTGGATATGACTAATTAGGATTCACAGATAAAGCCCAAGTTTATATTAGCCAACAGTTAAATCCCAATCATCTGTTATTACCTGAAAAAAGAGTTACTTGAGGGTACATACGAATGTTGGATAATTTGTCCCTAAACCTTTTTTCCATTTCCTTCCACTCTCACATTAGCTGTTAAATTGCAGTTCACTCTTTTCTGGATGATATTATCACTCAGTTTAGAGCAACACAGTGCCATTATGTCTCTTTGGCTTTTTACATTAATTAGCTTAAAATTTTTTGTTAAAACAAAACATTTTATATGTTCTTTTTGAGAATATTCTATGGGTCTTTATTGTGAGATCTCTTTTTATTTTTATAACTCAGAACATGTTTTATCTGTGAGAAACGTTTTTTACCACCTGACAATTTTTATACCTTCTCTGGAGCTCTTGTTTATGAAGGGTAGCAAAATATGCATCCCAAAATATGCCACTTTTGTATAAGGATTATTTTGAGCTGAAGGCAATTGAGAAGAAGCAGATACAAGAAAAGCTCTCTGCACTCCCCCATTTTTCTAAAAGCAGGACATAAATTTACAAAGGTCTCCCTCCTCCCTTCTCTACCAGGAAGGACAAAGATTGATCACCAAAGACAACTTTAGACCCTTGTCAGTCTGAAGATGACATCAGAGGAGCCTACACGACACTGTATGAACTAGCTTTATCTGCCATTAGTTTCCCATTTGCCTTCCCACCATTTACTGTCCTGTAAGGCTCAAGGTCCTTTTCCTTTGTCTTGTCACTTTTCCAAAAATGTATCATTCTTTGTTGAAGATGTTATATAAGCCAAGTTCTAAGCCACTTCCCTTAGCATTACTCATTCTGTACACATCTCCCGTCTATTTATGAAATATACATGTTAATAAACTTCTGTTTGCTTTCTCTTGTTAATCTGTCTTTTGTAGCCGGGGTCTCAGCTAAGAACCATCAAGGGTAGAAGGAAAATTATTCTTTTTCTCCCCTAGATTTATGTTCTCAAATATAACGACTATAATAGCTAAGATTTATCAGCTAACATTTATCTGCACCAGCCCGTGTGCTAAACACTTTGCCTCCATTCCTCGTTTAGCCCTGGACAAGTAGTAGCCTTGTCCCCATTTTACATATTAGGCCACTGACGGCCACAAAGGCTAAGTAATTTTCTCAGGTTCCACCAGGTACTAAGAAATGGAACAGAAAGTCACACCGAGGCAACTGATTCCAGAGCCTATGTTCTCGTGCTGAGTCTATTCCTCCATGGCAGTCTTCAAACTGGTTGGCATCAGGTGTTCTGCTAGAATTCAGGATCTGAAAAACATCTTAAGCAATTCTTAAACAAAAGCCTTATGATTCTAACATCAGAAATCCTATCTATAAGAACAATGGGAGTACAAATGGTCAGTATCTAGTATTATGTGACTTTCTGTTACACGGAAGGGGACTAAAGAGTAGCTTGATTAATGTTCAATTTTAACTATACTTCTGTCCAGAACTGGGCATGAAATTCTTAACTGGGTGAGGACGGCTTCACTCTTAGTGTACTTCCCACTTCAGATCCTGTCTTTGTTATGATCCAGTCTCAGCATTCCTCTTTCCAACCCCCAACAACACAAAGAAATATTTTCTAATGGAGCTGGTATGTCAAATTCCAGCCAGGAGGCGTGGCAGGCTGCAGCATACAAGTATAAAAGCAACTCCCGACAACCACCCCGCATATTGGATTTGCTTTTCATCCCCAGAGCGAATACACTTAAGCTGAGATGTCCTTGAAGCGATGTACAGTACATATGTATATCTGCAAGAAGTTTTCATAGCAGATTTCTGATTTCACTTTCCTCGAACAGCTAGGGGATAGAATAGAGGCCGATCAGTCTAACTGTAAACTCATGTCCCCAGCCAGAAAAGAGGGTAGTCAGGGTTCCATGGCACGAGTGAGCTGGCAGAGGTGTTTTCTCTTATCCAGAGCTTTCTGATGAGATCTCTAAAAGCAAATGACCATGTGGAGCAAAGACACACAGAGCAATTCAAGAGTGAAGACTGGGTGGTGGGTGGTTAAATGGAGAAGCACATAGGAAGAGCCCACATCTAAAGCCAAGAAACCAGAGAACACTGGGGCGTGTGTGCAGCCAGGTGCACAGAACTGAATGGGACAGGCACCTGGGGTCACAGCTGAGCCGGGCCCTGCAGGAACTGGGACTATCATGATCCGGGCAAGTGTCTGCCACTGGCTATCCTATCCCCTACAGTGCAGCCACTTCCAAAAATGCTCCTTTAATTTTTCCTCCCAGAGCTACACAAGAACTACTCCCCACCGTTGTATCTCGCCATTTTCACAAGACTTCACTGAGATTTGCAAACAGAAATATCTCTGCTTACACACTCTCTACTATGTCCTTCTTATTCTACTTATAGTTCTATTTATTAGTTAAATATATTGTTCTGTTTATTGGTTCTATTTATTGTTAAAGGAATTATTTCCCCTTCTTTCTCCACAGCTAGATTTCTTTAAATGGAAACCGGCCACTCCCACGGCCAGAATAAAGCTATCAACAGGGTTTTGCCTCCTTCCCATTTACTCACCACCTCCCTTGCATCAAGTCCCAAAATTCTGACATCAATAAAGCCTTTGCTTCTTTCAACTCTATTTATGTCCGTTACTGACAAGCCAAAGCAAGAGATAAAGCTAATGAAAAGCTACTCAGCGGCTCAAATTACTTGTGAACTATCAAATCAATAGGTGAATCTTAAACGTTATAATTCACATGGAACATCAAGCACTTCACAGTTTGCCAACAGCCTTGTGTTTGTGTTTGTCTCAAAGAACTTGCAGACTAGCAGCTCCAACATTCCCACCATTTTCATTCCAAAAATCTCCTCACTGGTGCTCACTTAGGAGCAAGGAGCAAATCAAATCTTCAGAAAAGTCATAAGCTATTCTAGAAGCATAAGGAATTTTTCCTTTTGGAGACTTAGCTACTGAATTGTGTTTCCCAAAAGTGCATATGTTGAAGTCTTAATCTCCTATGATTTAGAATGTGAACTTATTTGGAAATAGGTACTTTACAGAGGTAATCAAGTTCAAATGAGGTCATGAGGGTAGGCCCCAGTCCGATATAACTGGTGTCCTTATCCAACAGGGAAATCTGGACACGGAGATAAGCACAGACAGAAGATGACATGAAGAAACACAGGGAGAAGACAGCCATCTACAAGCCAAGGAGAGAGGCCTGAGGCAGATCTTTCCCTCACAGTCCTCAGAAGAAACCAACCCTGCTGACACCTTAACTTGGGGTTTCTATTGTCTCTATGAGATGATAAATTTCTCTTGTCCAAGCCACCTGGTCTGTGGTATTTTGTTGACACAGCCCTAGAAAAGTACTACAGAGACATGCAAAATCACATCCAGAATAGAGAATAAGAAGGTAAGGTTGCAGGGGCGAGTGGGCCTCCCTTAAAGACCATCTAGAACATTCCATCCACAGTGGAAGATAAAGAAGTGATATTGCATGCATAAAGCACATAGCATAGTGCCTGGCACATGGTCATCACTTAAAATATGTGGGTTCTCACCAGACTTCCTGGAGTTAGAGAGCACACAGTCCACTCTTGCTGCCCTGTGAGGGAGCAATAGGCTCATCTAACCGCACAAAAGGATGAAGGGCCAACTTCTTCAGGCCTCTCCTATCAGATAAGGTGACACCAAAGATATTCAGTTCTCACCATCATCAGATACAATGAAACACTATGAAATGAGCAGAGTGGGATGGGTCTTATGGGATAGACAAAATTAACAAAATTAAGTCCCTTGCTTCAAAGGGTACAAGTTAACTGGATAGCCACATGCAAAAAAATAAATTGGATCCTAACCTTACACCATACACAAAAATCAACTCGAAATGGATTAAAGACTTAAACGTAAGACCTAAAACCACAAAATTCTTAGAAGAAAACATAGGAGCAAAGCTCTTTGACATTGATCTTTGCAATGATTTTTTAGATATGACACCAAAAGCACAGTCATCAAAAGCAAAAATAAACAAGTGAGACTACGTTGACTTCAAAAGTTTATGGCTTGGGGAATGAATCTATAGGTTCATTATCATACCTCAAGCAGGTGCAAATACTTCACCAAAACATCACTTTCGGCTCCCAGTAGCCACCCAAAAGATTACTCAAGGAACCCCTGTTTGATAGGAGCCCAGCGCTTCCTGCAAGAAGGTATCATGTTAATCTGTATGTGCTCATGTTTCACAAATAACAGTCCCAGAGGGACAAAGAAACCAAATGGCTTGGCATAAGGTTGCAGCATATGTCTGTTTTGGAAGTTCTAGTACATTAGTTTCTTATTTCTGTATCCTGAGAAATATACATTCTTGGGAAAAAAGAAAAATTTTCATTATGCACATTTCAAGCCCCTCTATCCAACACCCACCTCCAAGTCGTTATCATGAGATAATCTCGCTTCATCCATCCACCCATTTCCCCACCCGCTGGATTATTTTAAAGCAAATCCCAAACATCATTTCATTCATAAATACTCCAATATATACCTCTGCAAGATAGGACTCTTTTTCTGCATACTCAAATAGCACACTTAAAAATTAATATCAGTTCCTTAACATCAACAACTTCCCTGATTATTTTATAATTTTTCATTTATAATTTTTATGTACAGTTTGTTTAAAACCTACTAGATCTGGAGCTATCTCTCTTAAATCTCCTATAATCTATAGGTTTCTCCTCCCTTTTTTTTTTTTTTTTTTTCTTGTACCATTTAGTTGTAGAAAATACTGGGTCATTGTCCTGCAGAATTTTCCACATTCTGGATTACTGATTGTAGCCCAGGGAATAGTTTAACCTGTTCTTAGGAACTGACAGTCCTGATCAGATTCGAGCTCAATTTTTTGAAAAGAATATACATGGTGCTTGAGACACAGTGTCTAGTTGTCTCTCTTTCTGTGATGATGCTGTGAACCAGTAAAGTCATGTACTGTTAGCCTGATCTATCCACTGTAGAGTTTCTGTCCTAACTTTTGTTCCCCCAAGGAGAGTCCAGGACAAGAACTTGGGTACAGCAGGTTTATTTGGGAGGTGATCCCAGAAAGCAGTGGTTATGGAGCAGGGCCAATGACACAGGAAAGGAAGAAAAAGCAACAAAACTGTACACTAGCAATTACACAGAGACCTCCTGCGAGGTGGCGAAGAAGACCTCCAAGGTCTTCTTCTCCTGGAAAATAGGCAGCAGGGGCCTTTGTCTCTCAGCTCCCATCTCTTGGTTGAAGGTTGCTCCTGGAGACATTAATTTTCCCACTCTGAGCTGAGTCAAAATGTTGGATGCAGGGGCACTCAAGGGATTACAGAGAGGGCTCAGGAGCAGCGAGCAGAAAGACTTCACGTGCATTGAGGAAGGACGCTGGCAGCAGGAGGGGAATCTGAGCACAACAGATCTGCCCACCAGAGCCTAGGCTAAAACCAGAAGGGGTCCAAGAGGATGCCACACTAGTGTCAGAGATACCTGCCCCAGGCCATATCAGACTTTGTCTGACATTATGATTTTAGTAACCAAGAATGATCATCGCCTAGAGGCATTGTATGATTCAATTACGGGTGCAAAACGAACATAGTTTAATTCTGTTATTCCATTTTAATTTATTAGCTGATATTCTTTGAGAAAAAATTTTCCCACACCAACAGTTTGCTTACTTTGAGAGAGAGTTTGTTCAGGAAAAGTAGGATAAATGCTTGGACTCTTTCCCTTTATTTACTAGTTTTCAGAATAATAATGATGACCAATGAATGCGTTTGTAATGACTATCCGTATATACTCATGGATGTTAAAACATATTTTATGTTTCAATCCATTGTAGCAATTATTCTCTTTATAGTCATATTGTCACGTCTTTGGTTAGTGAGAGCCCCTCACATTGTCTCCTGAGTCCTTTTGACGGGACTCCTGTTTCCTTTGCTAGTCTCCGAGCTTTTTGATACAAGATGTTTCAAAGTCACCTTCCACATTTTCTGCCCCAAATCTGAAATTAGCTATTTCTCCAAGGAATCCTGGTTCCTTGTAGAAGACGTGGTATTCACATACCACATTCTAAGCATGAGGAGTACTCTCAGCTACTGAATTGATCATTGCGGTTCTAGCCTTTTTGGGGGCAGATCTAGAAATACATCATGAGTCCATACAGAAATTTCCAACTCCAAATTTAAAATTCAGGGAATTTGATAATTATTTGAGTTTATATTTGTATCTCTTTCCTCTTACACTGAAAAACAGAGTTCTTCATGACATTAACAAAATGACTTATTTTAGCCAATTCTATGTACTGTATATTTTATTTTCAAAATAAAAGCTGGGCACAGTAGTTCACACCTATAATCCTAGCACTCTGGGAGGCCAAGGTGAGAGGATCACTTGAAGCCAGGAGTTCAAGACCAGCCTGAGCAAGAGCAAGACCCTGTCTCTATAAAAAATAGAAAAATTAGCCAGGTGTGGTGGTACACACCCGGGAGGCTGAGGCAGAAGGATTGTTTGAGCCCAAGAGTTTGAGGTTGCAGTGAGCTATGATGAGGCCACTACACTCGAGCCCAGGAGACAGAATGAGACCCTGTCTCAAAATAAATAAATATATATATATATATCATTACCAATTTTATGAATCTTAAAAATGGTTTAAGTTTTTTTCATTTCTATTTTTTTTTTTTTTTGAGACAGAGTCTCACTCTGTTGCCCCAGTTAGAGTGCAGTGGCATCATCATAGCACACAGCAACCTCAAACTCCTGGGCTCAAGCAATCCTCCTGCCTCAGCCTCTGAAGTAGCTGGGACTACAGGCATGCGCCACCACATGAGCTAATTTTGTCTATTTTTAGTAGAGACAGGGTCTCGCTGTTGCTCAGGCTGGTCTCAAACTCCTGAGCTCAAGCGATCCTCCCATCTCGGCCTTCTAGAGTGCCAGAATTACAGGTGTGAGCCACCGGGCCCAGCCTACATTTCTTTTTGTTTTTAGGATATATCCCACTGAGGGATAGGACAATGTCAAACTGATGTGCTTTAAATTCACTTGAAATATTTTACCTTGAAGTGGGTAATCCATCAACTTTGTGCATTTGTTCATTTTGTTTCATTTGTTTTATTTCGCTTTCAATTTTTTAGAATTCCTTTTTTTATATTTAAATCATCTTTATTTACAAAATACTACCCTGAGAGTTATAATTCCATTAAGCTTTAATTTGAGGAAAAGTATAATCATTTAAGTAACAGCAGTTACCTAAACTGAAAATGAGAGATAAGTCAAAATTACTTTTGAAGAGAGCAAAAATATTGTCACACTTCTTGTTGTGGTTCTGGGTGTTCAGTAGCAGGCTCACTTGAAGGTGGAATCAATCCTGAAGGGAGCTCACTTCTACTTTCAGAGTGTAGGGTGGGGAGAAAAATCCAGCTCTTGGGGGAAGATGAGGAGGAAAACCCCTCAGTATCCATTGGAAACAATGGTCCTGTCATTGGGGGAAGAGGTGGAGGAACACAGCCAGAGCCAGTTGCGTCACTTTCAGCAGGGAGAGATGAATCGGGCACATTTAAATGACCAAGATCATCTTTGGTATCATTTCTACTGGATTCCATTCTGAAGACACAGGCCCATCCATTTTATCCAAAGGAGGCACATTAAAACTTCTGAGCTCAGCTGGTCCAGACTGTCCACCAGAATTAGAATAAAGTGGGCCTTGCCTTTGGGGAAGAAGGGCTGGATCTGGATGCGTTCAGCCTGATGGAGGAATCACCATCCTTATGGGCCTGTTCCCATGGAGGTGACAGGAGGTGCCCAGTGTCAGAAGGTGCCCTATCAGGGTCAGTTAACCTCTCACGGTTGGATTCTCTTCTCTCCTTGGTAATCCAATGGTCCAGAGGATTCTCTGGGCCTCTTGAGACTCTTCCTCCTCCCCCTGGAAGCAAAGGTGAGAGTCTGAGTGGGCCCTGAAACAAAGTTGGAGGACAGAGAAAAACTCTCCTTGCAGAGGAAGGCCAATCCAATGGTGAGGGACCACAGGGAAAACGCTCTCTGCCAAATGCTGTGTTTGGAACATCAAGTGCATGAGGATCCTTTCCTAAAAGTTCAAATTTAAACTCTGGGCAGTTAATTTTTGTCTGAGGTGAGAATTTTCTTTCCTTAAATCATTGAGGTTTCTTTCAGCCATCTCAGCTACCAACCAATTACCATGTGCTTTTTCTCATAGGAAATAATCTTGCCTTGATAAAAACGAATGATTCCCTCTGATTCTTCTTCAAGATCTTTGGCTTACTTTCTGTGGGTCTCCAACTCTTCAGCTGCACTGCTGATCTTTTCATCTTCTTTGGTCATTTTCCTCTACTGTTAGTTTCCTGTGGAATTTCATTTCATTTTCTTGATGCAATTCAGTCATTACTTTAAATTTCTGTTGAAGTTTCTGATTCTCACTTTCCAACTGTGTATTTTCTGACTACAAAGATGCTTGTCAGGTCTTAAGATTTTTAATATGCTCTGTAAGTTCTTTGTTTTATCTACTTCAGATAATTGAATGTAAATTTTGTTTCTTTCTCCTTCTAGCGTTCTTAAAGAAGCATTTAGCTTAGCAGCTTGAATCAGTTTCTTCAAAGCTCCTTTTGGCTGGTTATTGAAGTGAGAACCATTTTTTGATTCACTCTTCATTTCTAACACTAAGTTATCGCCATCCATTATGTCTTCCCCAAGAAGAAGCTGCTATTCTTTTTTGTGTATGTAGTAGTTTTCGACTGATTAGAAGCCGACTTTATGTGAGAAGAGAGAAAAAGCTCACTATAAAGCTTGGTGGACTAATTGAAGGAAAATGTAAACTACTTGAAAAATTTAGCCTTGTTCAAAAAGAGTATGAAGGCTTAGAGCCATCTGTCAAGGATGCCAGCTCTGAGAAGGAGTGGGCGGAAGCACAGTTTGGAGGCAACCTATGGAAAGCTGAGCAGGTCCAAACCTAAACTTGAGGATGAAATATGCTGTCTAGCAATAGAGTTCAAGAAAGAGAAATCTAAATGGTCTGAACAAGATGAATTGATGGCAGATATTTCAAAAAGAACAGTCCCTTGAAGACGAATTGAAATCCCTCAAATCACAAGTAGCTGGAGCCAAAACAGCTTTCAAGATAATTCAAATGAACCAAGAACTGCTGAAGATAGCAATAAAAGTTGCTTCAAATGAAAATTCCCGACTTCTGGAAAGCCCAAAACAGCTTTTACAAGAAGCTAAGGTGGTTTCTAGGGGTTTTGGGGGTGGAAGAGGGGAAGGTTTGTTTTTATTTTCAGAATATCAAGAAGGTACAAATGTTTTAGGTTACATGAATCATTTTGTAACGCTTGAGTCCTGGCTATAGGTGTGCTCATGGCCCAGATAGTGTTCATAGTGCCCATTAGGTTGGTTTCTTCCCCTCTCTTTTTCCCCCTCCCCCCTGGTTACTTTCCACTGGGTTTTACTCCCTCTGTGCACTTATGTCTCATGGGTTAGTTCCAATTTAATAGGGAGTACATGTGGTGTTTGTTTTTCCATTCCTGCAATACTTCACTTAGGAGAATGGTCTCCAGTTCCATATAGATTGTTGCAAAAGGTATTAATTCATCTTTTTATGGCTGAGTAGTACTTCATGGTGTACATATACCACATTTTATTAATCCACTCATGAATTGGTGGTCACTTAGGTTGATTCACATCTTTGCAATTGTGAACTGCGCTGCAATAAACATTCGAATGCAGGTGTCTTTTTGGTAAATTTACTTCTTTTCCTTTGGGTAGATAACCAGTAATAGAATTGCTGCATCAAATGGTAGGTATACTTCTAGTTCTTTGAGGAATCTCCATACTGTTTTCCATAGAGGTTGGTCTAATTCGCAGTCCCGCCAATAGTGTATAAGCATTCCTTTCTCTCTGCATCCACGCCAACATCTATTGTTTTTAATAAAAGCCTTTCTAACTGGTACAAGTTGATATCTCATTGTAGTTTTAATTTGCATTTCCATGATGATTAGTGATGATCATTTTTTCATATGTTTCTTGGCCATTTGTCCTTCTTCTATTGAGAAGCATCTGTTCATGTCTTTTGCCCCCTTTTTAATAGAGTAGGTTGTTTTTTTCTTGCTGATTTGATCGAGTTCTTTGTAAATTCTGGTTATAAGCCAATTGTTGGATGTGTAGCTTGTGAATATTTTCTCCCATTCTGTAGGTTGTCTATTTGCTCTTTTGATCATTTCTTTAGCTGTGCAGAAGCTTTTTAGTTTAATTAAATCCCATTTATTAATTTTTGCTGTTGCCATGGTTGCCATCGGGTCTTTCCATAAACTCTTTGCCTAGGCCAATGTCTAGAAGAGTTTTTCCTGCATTTCCCTCTACAATTCTTATGGTTTCATGCCCTAGATCTAAGTCTTCTATCCATCTTGAATTACTTTTTGTGAGTGGTGAGAGGTAGGGATCCTGTTTCATTATTCTGCATGTGGCTATCCAATTTTCCCAGCACCGTTTATTGAATAGAGATTCTTTTCCCCAGTTTATGTCATTTTCTGTTTTGTCAAACAAAGTTGGTTGTAGGCAGATGGCTTTATATCTGGGTTCTCTGTTCTGTTCCATTTGTGCATGTCTCTATTTTTGTACCAATACCATCCTGTTTGGGTTACTATAGCCTTGTAGTATAGTTTGAAGTCTGGTAATGTGATGCCTCCAGCTTTGTTCATTTTGCTTAAGATTGCTTTGGCTATTTGGGCTCTTTTCTGGTTCCAGATGAAGTGTAGAATTATTTTTTCCATATCTGTGAAGTATAAGTTTGGTAACTTGGTGGGGATTGTGTTGAATTCATAAATCACTTTGTGTAGTATAGACATTTTATCAATATTGATTCTACCTATCCATGAGCATAATGTGTTTTTCCATTTGTTTGTATCCTCTGTGATTTCTTTCCTCAACATTTAGTAGTTCTCCTTGTAGAAATCTTTTGCCTCCTTGGTTAAGTATTAATATTTTACTTTCTTTGTAGCAATTGTGAATGATACTAAGTCTTTGATTTGACTTTCAGCTTAACTGTTTTGTATTCTGAGACATTGCTGAATTTATCAATTCCAGGAGACTCTTGGTGGAATCTTTGGGTTTTTCTAGATACGAGGTCATATCATCAGTGAAGAGCAATAATTTGAGCCCCTCTTTCCTGATTTGAATACCTTTAATATTTTTCTCTTGCCTGCTTGTTCTGGCTAGGACTTCTATCACTTTATTGAATAGAGGTGGTGATAGTGGGCATCCTTGTCTTATTCCAGCTCTTAGGGAGAATGCTTTTAACTTTTCCCCATTTAGTATGATGTTGGCTGTGGGGTTTCACATAATTTATAATTCTGAGATATGTTCCTTCAATGCCTAGTTTGTTAAGGGTTTTTATCATGAAAGGGTGCTGGATTTTGTCGAATGCTTTTTCTGCATCTAGTGAGATGATTATATGTCTTTGGTTTTCTTCTGTTTATGTAGTGAATCACATTTATTGATTTACATATGTTGAACCATCCTTGCATCCCTGGGATGAAGCCCACTTGGTCCTGGAGGATTTTTTTTTTTTTTTTGATGCACCATTGAGTTTGGTTTGCTAGTATTTTATTGAGGATTTTTGTATCTACATTCATAAGCAATATTGGTCTATAGTTTTCTTTTTTTGTTGTGTCCTTTCCTGGCTTTTGCAGCAAGGTAATGCTGGCTTGATAGAATGAATTGGGGAGGATTCCCTCCACCTCAGTATTATGGAATAATTTCTGTATTATGGGAACCAGGTCTTCTTTGTAGGTCTAATAGAATTTGCCTGTGAATCCATCTGCTCCAGGGCTTTTTTTCTTGGGAGGTTTTTTATTACTGGCTTGATCTCACTGATAATTATTGGTCTGTTTAGGAGTTTTATTTCTTCCTGGTTGAGTCTTGGGACGTTGTGTGTTTCCAGAAACTTGTCCATTTCCTCTACATTCTCTAGGTTATGCATGTAGAGATTTACATAGTATTCATGAATGATGTTTTGTATTTCTGTGGCATCAGTTGTAATGTCACCTTTTTCATTTCTTTTTGAGCATATGTGGGTCCTTTCTCTTCTGTTTTTAGTTTATCTAGCAAGAGGCCTGTCTATTTTGTTTATCTTTTTAAAGAACTAACTTTTTGTTTTGTTAATCCTTTGTATTATTTTTTTTTTCTCCAATTCGCTTAGTTCTGCTCTGACTTTCATTATTTCTTTTCTTCTTCTGGCTTTGGGTTTGGTTTGTTCTTCCTTTTCTATTTCCTTCAAGAGTGACATTAGGTTATCAATTTGTGATCTTCCTGTCTTTTCGATGTAGGCATTTAAGGCTATGAATTTTCCCCTGAGAAATGCCTTTCCTGTGTCCCAAAGATTTTGATAGTTGTGTCCCTTTTGTCATTCAGCTCACAGGATTTTTTGACTTCCATCTCAATTTCATTCTTGACCCAATAACTGTCCAGCAGCAGGTTGTTTAATTTCCATGACTTTGTGCAGGTTTGAGTGTTTCTCTTGTGATTGATTTTTAGTTTTATACTGCTATGGTCTGAGAAGATACATGGTATGATTTCAACTTTTTTGAATTTGTTGAGACTTGTTTTGTGGCCTAAGACATGATCAGTCTTGGAGGATGTTCCATATTGTGCTGCAAAGAATGTGTATTCTGTAGTTTGGGGGTAGAATGTTCTGTAAATGTCTGTTATGTCCATTTGATTTAGAGTTTGGTCTAAGTCCATTAATTTTTTTATTTATTTTCTGCTTAGACAATTTATCGAGCTCTAACAATGCAGTATTGAGGTCCCCAGCAATAACAATGGTACTACTTACTTCTTTTCTTAGCTCTAGTAAGATTTGCTTTATGTATCTGGGAGCTCCTGTTTCAGTGCATATATGTTTAGGATTGCTGTGTCTTCTTATTGGATAGCTCCTTTTACCATTATGTAATGACCCTATTTGTCTGTCTTTACATTTGTTGGCTTAAAGTCAATTTTATGTGATATGAGAATGGGTACATCTGCTCTCATTTGATTTCTATTTGCATGGAATATTTTTTTCCATCCTTCGCTATGAGTCTGTGTGTGTCCTTATAGTTTAGATGTGTTTCCTGGAGACAGCAGATATTTGGGTTGTGTTTTTTTCATCCATTCAGCCAGCCTATGTCTTTTGAGAGGAGCATTCAGTCCATTCACGTTGATTGATAGCATTGATATGTGGGATGTTGGTCTGTTCACCCTGTTGGATAGACATTTATAGCTTTGTTTTACCTCTTGTTCTATTGTTTTATAGTAGTTGTAAGTTTTTGAAGGGTTAGATTAATTTACACTGGTGGGAATCTGTTGTTCTTTGTATATAGTTCTCTTCTGAGTATTTCATGCAGAGCAGGTCTAGTTATGGCAAACTCCCTCAGTGTTTGCTTGTTTGAAAAGGACTTAATTTCTTCATCTATTGTGAAACTTAGTTTTGCAGAATGCAGAATTCTAGGTTGAGAGTTGTGAAGTCCATTGAAGATGGGGCCCCAATCTCTTCTGGCTTGTAAGGTTTCTGCTGATAAGGGTTTTCCTTTGTACGAACATTATTCTGGGGTTTCTGTGAGTGTATTTTTTGATAAGATTTACATTTAAATCAGTGGACTTCGAGTAAAGCAGTTTGCCATTCATAATGTGGGTCAGCTTCATCCAATCAGTTGAAGGACTGACTAAAATAATAATATGACCTCCCCTGAGCAGAAAGGGATTCTGTCAGTAGATAGCCTTCAGACCTGAACTTTAACATTGGCTCTTTCTGAGTCTCCAGCCTGTCAGCCCACCGTGCAGATTTGGGACTTGCCAACCTCCAGAATTGTGTAAGCCAATTCCTTAAAATAAATCACTTTTTATATATACACATCCTATGGGTTCTCTTTCTCTGGAAAACTCTGACTAATACATTAGCATTTATTATTGTGTAGTATACATTATATGTTACGTGTTTCATACTACATATTATATGTAATATGTCAATGTTATATGTAAATACATCTATCTGTATATTCTTATCCCCTCTTCTTAAATGAAAGGTGACATACTGTGCACTGCTCTGTACCTTACTATATCCTAGAGATCTGTCCATATCAATGTATACAGACCTTCTTCATTGCTGTCTATGTGTACATAGCAGGCCACTGTGTGGCTGCTCTGAAATTTATTTGCCAATCCCCTGTTCATGAACATTTGGGTTGTTTCCGATCTTTTCTGTTATAAGCAGTGCAGCAGTAAATTGCCTTGTGCATCAGTCATTTTATGTTTTTGTCTGTGAATCTTAATAGATACCTAGAGGTAGGATTGCTGGGTCAAAATGCAAATGCATGTGCTCACTGCTTGAGCAAATTAACACATCCCCTGGCACCTCGTATGCAACTTTTCATCTGGAGAGTGTCTTTCTCCAACCCTATCAAGAAGGCCCTGCAGAGAGATAGGAACACTCATACACTGCTGGTGGGACTGCAAACTAGTGCAACCTCTGTGGAAAGCCATATGGAGATACCTTAAAGAGATGCAAGTAGAATTACCATTTGATCCAGCAATCCCATTACTGGGCATCTACCCCAAAGAACAAAAATCGCTCTATGAAAAAGACACCTGCACCCGAATGTTTATAGCA